>JARQOD010000553.1:0-141610 GCA_033576555.1 Oophaga sylvatica | reverse complement strand
CAATTGTCTTTCTCCTCGGCTTTTCATCCTCAGACCAATGGACAAACTGAGAGAACAAACCAACATTGGAGACTTATCTGAGATACTTTGTGTCTGCTTAACAAGATGACTGGGTCTCTTTTTTGCCTTTGGCTGAGTTTGCTCTTAATAATAGGGCTAGCTCTGCCACTTTGATGTCTCCATTTTTCTGCAATTTTGGGTTTCACCCTCGATTTTCTTCCGGACAGACGGAGGCTTCTGTCTGTCCAGGTGTTGACTCTGTTGTGGAGCGTATGCAGCAGATTTGGGACCAGGTAGTGGAGAGGTTGTCCCTCTCTCAGGAGAGGGCCCAGCGGTTTGCCAACCGGCATAGGACTGATGGTCCTCGGTTTGAAGTGGGGGACTTGGTCTGGTTGTCCTCAAGAAATATCCCTATGAGAGTTGCATCTCCTAAGTTTAAGCCTAGGTTCATTGGACCTTATAAGATCTTGGAGATTCTTAATCCTGTTTCCTTTGTTTTACTTCTTCCAGGGACATTTAAGATCCATAACGTGTTCCACAAGTCCTTATTGAAGAGGTTTGTCGAGCCAGTGGTTCCTATGTCTGCGCCTCCTGACCCTGTTTTGGTTGAGGGCAATCTGGAGTATGTGGTTGAGAAAATATTGGATTCTCGTTTTTCTAGACGGAAACTCCAGTATTTGGTTAAGTGGAGAGGTTATGGTCAGGAGGACAATTCTTGGGTGTTTGCTTCGGACATCCATGCTAGGAGACTGATCCGTGCGTATCACAGAGCTCATCCTGACCGACCTGGTTGCCCAAATGAGGGTTTGGTGACCCCTCCTCAAGGGGGGGTACTGTTGTGAATGTGTTAGAAATGAATTCTGAGCAGAAGTTCCCTCTGGTGGTTACAAACAGTACTGAACCATTCAATGAGGATTGGCAATCAGGAGTTACAGACTGGTCTTACATAAGGGAGGTTCCCTCCCATCATGGTTGCCGGTGATCAATTGTTCTTGTCTCAACTGTGGTTCCTGGTTCACTTGGAAGCTTGCTGAGTCTTGCCTGCATCTTCTGTTATCAGATAAGATATTTTCTGCTTTTATTTTTGTGCTTGCTTTTTGCATTGTTCCCTTCACTTCTGTTTAGGTCAGCCAGGTCCCCTCCGGGGACTTGTGCTCCTCTCAGTTTATCTGAGCCACTGTTATTTGTTCATTTGCCTTTTCCAGTTTTTTTTCAGTGGCTGCGGCTTAGTTTTGTGACACCAGAGAACTAATTTAGGTGGTAGAGGTCGTGTGATCTCAGGTGTTTTTGCAATTAGTAGAGTTGGTATTTTTTTAGGGTTTTTTGGATTGCAGTAAGTGTCCTTCCTATCCTTTTCTGTCCAGGTAGATTGGGTCCCAACGTTTGCTCATACTATTTTCTGTCTGTGTCTGTATTACCTCTTGTCTAACCGCCATTACATGTTTGGGGGCTTCCTATGTTCTTTGGGGATCTGCTCCGGGGCAGATAGCTTTCCTCTTTCTATCTTTAGGTGTAGTTAACCTCTCAGGCTGTGACGAGGTGTCTAGGACCAACGTAGGAAAGCTCCACGGCTGCCTTTAGTTGTGGTGGTTAGTCAGGGTACTGCAATCCAGTAGATTCCAACCTCTCTGGTGTATTGCCGTTTTTGCCTGCTCTCCTCAGCTACCAAATCATAACACCTAACCCCTACTCTAACCCCAACCCTAACCCTAACTCTATCCCAACTCTAACTTTAGCCCCAACACTAACTTTAGCCCCAACCCTAACCCTAATCGGAAAATGGAAATAAATACATTTTTGTTATTTTATTATTTTACACTAACTAAGGGTGTGATAAACGGGGGTTTGATTTACTATTTATAGCGTGTTTTTATGTTTGCCAGCTGTCACACACTAAAAGACACTTTATATTGCAAAAAATAGTTTTTGCATCACCACATTTTGAGAGCTATAATTTTTCCATATTTTGTCTCACAGAGTCATGTGAGGTCTTGTTTTTTGCAGGACGAGCTGAAGTTTTTATTACTACCATTTTCAGGCACATGATCGCTTTCTATTCCGATTTTTGGGAGACAGAATGAGCAAAAATCAGCAATTCATGAATTTCTTTTGGGGGGCATTTATACCGTTCCGCGTGTGATAAAATTGATAGGGCAGTTTTATTCTTCGGGTCATTATGATTACAGCGATACCTCATTTTTTATGTTTTGGCGCTTTTATATAATAAAAACTGTTTTATAGAAAATATAATTGTTTTTGCATCACTTTATTCTGACAGCCATAACTTTTTTATTTTTTCTCTGATGATGCTTTTTTGTGGGACGATGTTTATTTATATCCGTCTTTTTTATCGCATGTTATTCTACTTTTTGTTGATAAAGCATTGTTTTGTGCCTTGTTTTTTTATGGTGTACACTAAAGGGGTTAACTAGTTGAATAGTTTTATAGGTTGGGTCGTTACGGACGCGGCGATACCAAATATGTGTACTTTTATTGATTAGATTTTTTTATTCAAATATTTATTTAGTGATAGAATAAATATTGTTTTTTTATAATTTTTTACACCTTGTTCCACTATGGGACAATGATTTTGTGCAGGCTGATCGTTTCTATAGCATGCAGATGAAGCAGCATCTGCATGCTATAGAAGCTGTCAGTGCTGCAATCCTTGCACACTGCATACTGACCTGAGAGACTTCCTGACATGCACTGCGCATAACAGGAAGTTTCTCAGCTCTGGAGACCCAGCTGTCGTCATGACTACATCAAGTCTCCTTGGCAGCGATCGGGTCTCCTTGGCAGCGATCGGAACCCTGCGGCAGCTGTCTCTTCCCCCCCTTGCGCTCTGTCTTTGCTCCCCTGTGCTCTGTCTAGAGCCCCTGTGCACTGCCTAGGGCCCCTGTGTGGCAGACATGGCACAGGGGCCCCAGACATCGCACAGGGCCTCCAGACATCACACAAGAGCCCCAGACATCACACAGAGGCCCAAGACTTCACACATAACACAGGCGCCCCAGACATGGCACAGGGGCCCCAGACATCGCACAGGATTGAGTGATATACTCAAGAACGGGGCCCCAGACCTCGCACAGGGGCCCCAGACATCATATATCACACAGGGGCCCCAGACATGGCACAGGGGCCCCTGACATCAGTGCACAGGGCCCTAGGCAGTGCACAGGGGCCTCAGACATCGCACAGGGGCCCCAGACATCACATATCACACAGGGGCCCCAGACATGGCAAAGGGGCCCCAGACATCCCACAAGGGCCCCAGACATCACACAGTGGCCCCAGCGGTATTCCAGAATTTCATTAACCATGTTTTTTCAGACTTTATTGGACGCTTTGTGGTAGTTTATCTTGATGATATACTCATATATTCTTCTGATAGACAAAGTCACATGGGTCATCTTCGTGTGGTTCTCCAGAAGCTCAGGGAGAACTCTCTCTTTGCCAAACTGGAGAAGTGTTCATTTTTTACTCAAGAATTGTCCTTTCTAGGGGTCATTTTGTCCTCTGAGGGGTTTCGTATGGACCCTAGGAAGGTACAGGCCATTGTGGATTGGGTGCAACCCAGAGATCTCAAGGGTCTTCAGCGATTTCTGGGTTTCGCCAATTACTATAGAAAATTTATCAAGGGGTTTTCTCAAGTTGTCAAACCCCTCACTGATCTCACTCGAAAGGGGGCTGATCTAAAAAACTGGTCAGCTCCAGCTGTGGCGGCATTTTCTTCATTAAAAAACAGTTTTATGACTGCCCCTGTACTGGTTCAACCTGATTTGTCTAAACCATTTATCGTAGAGGTGGACGCCTCTGAGGTGGAGTGGGGGCTGTGTTGTCCCAGGGGCCCACCACATTAACTAACTTAAGACCCTGTGCCTTCTTTTCAAAAAAAATTTTCCTCTGCTGAGAGGAATTATGATGTGGGTAACCGGGAGTTGTTGGCCATTAAATTGGCATTTGAAGAATGGAGGCATTTTTTGGAGGGGGCAGCTCATCGTATCACTGTCATTACAGATCACAAGAACCTGTCTTACATCGAGTCCGCCAAACGTTTAACTCCGAGACAGGCAAGGTGGTCACTTTTTTTTTCCCGATTTCAGTTTTCCATCACTTTCAGACCAGGGTCCAAGAATGTGAAGGCTGATGCCTTGTCTCGTAGCTTAGATCCAGTATCTCCTCCTGAACCTCCTTCCTCCATTCTTCAGCGGGGGGTGGTGGTGGCTGTGGTGTCCTCGAGATTGGAACAAGAGATTCGTGAGTCCCAATCTCTTGCTCCATCGTCCATACCTGAAAATAAGCTCTTTGTGCCTGTCCAATATCGGTTAAGGGTGCTTCGAGAGTTCCACGACTCTGCTCTGAGTGGGCATCCGGGAATCTCGGCCACTCGTAAAGCCATCACTAGGCTGTTCTGGTGGCCTTCGTTGACGTCAGACATCACTGGGTTTGTGTCCTCCTGTGAAACTTGTGCCCGCGCAAAAGCCTCCCGCAACCGGCCGGCCGAGGAATTGGTGCCACTGCCAATTCCGGATAGACCATGGACTCATCTGTCCATGGATTTTGTCACCGATCTTCCTCCCTCTAATGGCAAAACTGTGATCTGGGTAGTTGTTGATAGGTTCAGTAAACAAGCACATTTTGTACCTTTAAAAGGCCTTCCGAATGCTGAGACTCTATCTAAACTATTCATTGAGCATGTGATCCGGTTGCATGGTGTGCCTGTCAGTGTGGTATCTGATAGAGGAGTACAATTCGTGGCAAAATTCTGGAGGGCTTTCTGTAAAAGGCTGGGCATCAGTCTGACCTTTTCATCGGCCTACCATCCAGAGACCAATGGTCAGACTGAAAGGACCAATCAGTCTTTGGAGCAGATTTTACGGTGTCTTGTCACGTCTAGACAGGATGATTGGTGCTCTGCGATACCTATTGCAGAATTCGCTTTCAATAATCGGGTCAATCAGTCCACTGGTACTTCTCCATTTTTCTGCAACTATGGGTTTCACCCTCATTTTGGTGAGTTTTCCCAGCTGGATTCAGGATGTCCAGGGGCTGATTCGGCCTTTCTGCGGTTGGGGGAGGTCTGGAGGGAGGTTCAGAGAAATATTGGGGAGGCTCAGGGCAAATATAAATTTTTTGCAGATAAACGACGTTCTGTGGGGCCAGCTTATCAGGTGGGGGATAAGGTATGGTTATCCACCAAGAATATAAGGTTGAGAATTCCCTCGGCTAAGTTGGGTCCCAAGTATATTGGTCCGTATGAAATTTTAGAGGTAATTAATCCTGTGGTCTTTCGCCTGCGCTTGCCTCCGTCGTTGCGGATCCCCAATGTGTTCCATAAGGCACTTCTGAAGCCGTCGGTGCCTTCCTTTGGTGAGTCTCCCTCACACCCAACGCCTGTTGTGGTAGATGGACAAACAGAGTACGAGGTGGAACAGGTGGTGGATTCTCGTATGCTCCGCCGTTCACTTCAGTACTTGGTCCATTGGAAAGGGTACGGTCCTGAGGACCGGTCATGGGTGCCGGCGCGTTTGGTCCATGCTGATCGGTTGGTCCGGGCCTTTCACGCTCGTCGTCCAGGGAAGCCTGGGGGTCCGGTGGCCCCCATTGAGAGGGGGGTACTGTCATGGTCCAGTCCGGAGTTTGTGCGCTGCTGTCCTCTCTCAGGACTGGTCATGCTGGGGTTAATTTCCTCGGCCTCGTTCTGGAGCGGGCTGGGCTATTTCAGTCTGTCACAGCCGGCTTACCAGTGTTAGTTATAGCTCAAGCTTCCAGTCTAGAGCCTCTGACCCCTGTTACCTGGTGATCCTCCTGTCTTTGACTTGTTTACTCGTGTATGACCCGGACTGACTCTGACCCCGTCTCTTGGTATCCGTCTCTGCTGCTACGTTCCCTCTCTGGCTATTTGACCCTCGGCTTGGTATATTGACTACGTGTATTGCTGCTCCTGCTGGTACTTCTGCCTCCGTACGGTTTTGACTCGGCTTGCCTGACCACGCTCCCACTATTTGGTGGTGCCTGTGCTTCTGATTCGTATAGCTTCTCTGTGCACTCAGTCTCACGTCCCTCCCTAGCTCCCTCTGGGAAAGATTGCTCTACACTGCAGTAGTCTAACAGCTCCCATCTGGTTTTGACCTATTGGCTTGTTTTCTGACCACGGGCTTGCTGAGACCTGTAGTTCTTATATGACTGTTTATTCTTAACACAGCTTTGCATGTTTTAGCTGCCACCTGGTGGTGGTTTTGGCTGCTGCAGTGCAGGCTTGTCCTGAGCACACTGGCCTGCATTTCAGCTGTGTTACAGAGCAATTTGAACCCACAAGTGCTTCACAGAAGTTTATAACGTAGAACCATAAAAAGAAAAAAATCTTTTTTTTTCACAAAAATGATATTTTCGCCCCCAAACCGTAACCATAACCCTAACCACAAACCTAACCCTTACCCTAATGCCAACTGTAACTGTAATCCAAACCCTAACTGTTGTGAATGTGTTAGAAATGAATTCTGAGCAGAAGCTCCCTCTGGTGGTTACAAACAGTACTGAACCATTCAATGAGGATTGGCAATCAGGAGTTACAGACTGGTCTTATATAAGGGAGGTTCCCTCCCATCATGGTTGCCGGTGAGCAATTGTTCTTGTCTCAACTGTTGTTCCTGGTTCACTTGGAACCTTGCTGAGTCTTGCCTGCATCTTCAGCTATCAGATAAGATATTTTCTGCTTTTATTTTTGTGCTTGCTTTTTGCATTGTTCCCTGCACTTCAGTGGAGGTCAGCCAGGTCCCCTCCGGGGGCTTGTGCTCCTCTCAGTTTATCTGAGCCACTGTTATTTGTTCATTTGCCTTTTCCAGTTTTTTCAGTGGCTGTGGCTTAGTTTTGTGACACCAGAGAACTAATTTAGGTGGTAGAGGTCGTGTGATGTCAGGTGTTTTTGCAATTAGTAGAGTTGGTATTTTTTTAGGGTTTTTTGGATTGCAGTAAGTGTCCTTCCTATCCTTTTCTGTCCAGGTAGATTGGGCCCCAACGTTTGCTCATACTATTTTCTGTCTGTGTCTGTATTTCCTCTTGTCTAACCGCCATTACATGTTTGGGGGCTTCCTATGTTCTTTGGGGATCTGCTCCGGGGCAGATAGCTTTCTTCTTTCTATCTTTAGGTTTAGTTAACCTCTCAGGCTGTGACGAGGCGTCTAGGACCAACGTAGGAACGCTCCACGGCTGCCTTTAGTTGTGGTGGTTAGTTAGGGTACTGCAATCCAGTAGATTCCAACCTCTCTGGTGTATTGCCGTTTTTGCCTGCTCTCCTCAGCTACCAAATCATAACAGTATCACCGGCTAAACTGAAAATTATATGGTGCTCAACAGATGGGAAAAAAAGTAAAAGGAAAAAGAAAAAAGGAAGTTGTCAGAATTTTTTTTGTTTTCTCTGTTTGTTGCATTTTTTCCCTCTTTTTCTCTGGGTGCTGAGGAGGATTTCTTTTTCTCTCAATGGAGTTTGCAGTTGTCTGGCCGTGTGGATCAGCTTGCCACTGAAGTTCGGAGTATTGCTACCTATCTTGCTAGGTTGCCGGTTGTGGAACCTAGGATCCCCATGCCAGATTTATTTTTGGGGGATTGAGCTAAATTTCTGAATTTCAAAAATAACTGTAAGTTGTTTTTTGCCTTAAAACCTAAGTCCTCAGGGAACGCAGCACAGCAGGTTCAAATTGTCATCTCTCTCCTGCGCGGCGATCGTCAGGATTGGGCTTTTTCCCTGACACCTGGGGACCCTATTTTGAGTAATGTTGATGCATTTTTTCTGGCTCTGGGGTTATTGTACGATGAACCTAATGTCACTGATCAAGCTGAAAAAACCTTGTTGGCATTAAATCAGGGGCTTGAGGACGCTGAGTTGTACTGTCAGAAATTCCGAAAGTGGGCAGTCCTGACCAAATGGAATGATGATGCTTTGGCAGCCCTTTTTCAGAAGGGTCTGTCAGAGAATGTAAAAGATGTTATGGTGGGTTTCCCTGCTCCCTCTGGTCTCAATGATTCTATGTCATTAGCGATTCAAATTGACAGACGTTTGCGTGAGCGTAGAGGTATGCGTGGAATAGTGTTGCCTTGTAAACGAGCTTCTGAGTCCATGCAGTGTGATAGAGTGGCTTCTGGGGCACAACGTCATGAGTTTCGAAAACACAATGGGTTATGTTTCTACTGTGGTGACGCCTCTCATGCTATTTCAGTTTGCCCTAAGCGGGGAAGATGTTTTGCACGCTCAGTTGTCTTGGGTAGTGTTCAGACTAAATTTCTGTTGACTGTTACCCTGATTTGCTCCCTGTCCACATTTTCTGCTCAGGCTTTTGTTGATTCGGGAGCAGTTATTAACCTGATGGATTTTGATTTTGCTAAACGTTGTGGGTTTCCCTTGATACCCCTACGGAAGTCTATTCCCCTACTTGGGATTGATTCTACCCCTTTGGCTGAGAATAAACCCCAGTTCTCTACTCAGGTGATAATGAGGGTTGAACCTGATCATCAGGAGAGTTGCAAATTTTTGGTGCTGTATAATCTGCATGACATTATTGTACTGGGTTTCCCTTGGTTACAGTCTCATAATCCTGTTTTGGATTGGAAATCTGTGTCTGTGACCAGTTGGGGCTGCCAATGTGTTAATGCCAACACTCCTGTTTTTTCTGCCTCTCCCCAGGCTCAGGATGTTCCTGACTTTTTGACTGATTTTTCTGATGTGTTTAGCGAAAGTAAATCTGCATCCTTGCCCCCCCATAGGAGCTATGACTGCGCTATTGAATTAGTGGTTGGTAGTAAATTCCCTAAAGGTCGCCTTTTTAACTTGTCTGTACCTGAACATGACGCTATGCGGTCTTATATCAAGGAGTCATTGGAGAAGGGTCATATCAGACCATCCTCTTCACCCTTGGGTGCCGTTTTTTTTCTTTGTGGCCAAAAAGGATGGTTCATTAAGGCCGTGTATTGATTATCGTCTCTTGAACAATATCACTGTGAAATATCAATATCCGTTACCCTTGATTTCTAACCTGTTTTCCAGGGTGAAAACTGCTACTTGGTTTACCAAGCTTGACCTCAGGGGGGCGTATAACCTTATTCGCATTAAGCACGGGGATGAATGGAAGACGGCGTTTAATACCCCAGAGGGGCATTTTGAGTACCTAGTGATGCCCTTTGGGCTCACTAATGCTCCTTCCGTCTTCCAGTCCTTCATGAATGACATTTTCAGGGATTTTGTGGATAAATTTCTGATTGTTTAATTGGATGATATCTTGATTTTTTCCAATGACTGGGACTCTCATGTGAAACATGTTCGGACTGTGTTCCAGATTTTGAGAGAGAATGCTCTGTATGTGAAGGGATCAAAGTGTCTTTTTGGCGTACAGAGGATCTCATTTCTGGGATTCATTTTGTCCCCATCTGTTATTGAAATGGACCCGGTCAAGGTTCAGGCCATCTGTGATTGGGTCCAACCTACTTCATTAAAGGCTCTTCAGAGATTTTTGGGTTTTGCCAATTGTTATCATAAATTTATTGGTAATTTCTCTGTTATTGTTAAACCATTGACTGATTTAACCAAAAAGGGTTCTGATGTGGTGAATTGGCCTCCTGAGGCAGTCTCTGCGTTTCAGGAACTTAAGCAGAGATTCACTTCTGCTCCTGTTCTACGGCAGCCTGATGTTTGTCTGCCATTTCTAATGGTTTGTTGATGCCATTGCCTGTGCCCAAGAGACCATGGACCCATATCTCTATGGATTTAATTTCCAACCTCCCTGTTTCTCAGAGAATGACCGTTATCTGGGTGATTTGTGATAGGTTTTCCAAAATGATACATCTTGTGCTGACTACCTAAGTTGCCTTTCTCCTCCGAATTGGTGCCTTTGCTCCTTCAGCACGTGGTTCGGTTACACGGCATTCCTGAGAACATTGTGTCTGACAGAGGAGTCCAGTTTGTTTCCAGATTTTGGAGGACTTTTTGTTCTAAACTTGGTGTTCAATTGTCTTTCTCCTCGGCTTTTCATCCTCAGACCAATGGACAAACTGAGAGAACAAACCAGACATTGGAGACTTATCTGAGATACTTTGTGTCTGCTTAACAAGATGACTGGGTCTCTTTTTTGCCTTTGGCTGAGTTTGCTCTTAATAATAGGGCTAGCTCTGCCACTTTGATGTCTCCATTTTTCTGCAATTTTGGGTTTCACCCTCGATTTTCTTCCGGACAGACGGAGGCTTCTGTCTGTCCAGGTGTTGACTCTGTTGTGGAGCGTATGCAGCAGATTTGGGACCAGGTAGTGGAGAGGTTGTCCCTCTCTCAGGAGAGGGCCCAGCGGTTTGCCAACCGGCATAGGACTGATGGTCCTCGGTTTGAAGTGGGGGACTTGGTCTGGTTGTCCTCAAGAAATATCCCTATGAGAGTTGCATCTCCTAAGTTTAAGCCTAGGTTCATTGGACCTTATAAGATCTTGGAGATTCTTAATCCTGTTTCCTTTGTTTTACTTCTTCCAGGGACATTTAAGATCCATAACGTGTTCCACAAGTCCTTATTGAAGAGGTTTGTCGAGCCAGTGGTTCCTATGTCTGCGCCTCCTGACCCTGTTTTGGTTGAGGGCAATCTGGAGTATGTGGTTGAGAAAATATTGGATTCTCGTTTTTCTAGACGGAAACTCCAGTATTTGGTTAAGTGGAGAGGTTATGGTCAGGAGGACAATTCTTGGGTGTTTGCTTCGGACATCCATGCTAGGAGACTGATCCGTGCGTATCACAGAGCTCATCCTGACCGACCTGGTTGCCCAAATGAGGGTTTGGTGACCCCTCCTCAAGGGGGGGGTACTGTTGTGAATGTGTTAGAAATGAATTCTGAGCAGAAGTTCCCTCTGGTGGTTACAAACAGTACTGAACCATTCAATGAGGATTGGCAATCAGGAGTTACAGACTGGTCTTACATAAGGGAGGTTCCCTCCCATCATGGTTGCCGGTGATCAATTGTTCTTGTCTCAACTGTGGTTCCTGGTTCACTTGGAAGCTTGCTGAGTCTTGCCTGCATCTTCTGTTATCAGATAAGATATTTTCTGCTTTATTTTTGTGCTTGCTTTTTGCATTGTTCCCTTCACTTCTGTTTAGGTCAGCCAGGTCCCCTCCGGGGACTTGTGCTCCTCTCAGTTTATCTGAGCCACTGTTATTTGTTCATTTGCCTTTTCCAGTTTTTTTTCAGTGGCTGCGGCTTAGTTTTGTGACACCAGAGAACTAATTTAGGTGGTAGAGGTCGTGTGATCTCAGGTGTTTTTGCAATTAGTAGAGTTGGTATTTTTTAGGGTTTTTTGGATTGCAGTAAGTGTCCTTCCTATCCTTTTCTGTCCAGGTAGATTGGGTCCCAACGTTTGCTCATACTATTTTCTGTCTGTGTCTGTATTACCTCTTGTCTAACCGCCATTACATGTTTGGGGGCTTCCTATGTTCTTTGGGGATCTGCTCCGGGGCAGATAGCTTTCCTCTTTCTATCTTTAGGTGTAGTTAACCTCTCAGGCTGTGACGAGGTGTCTAGGACCAACGTAGGAAAGCTCCACGGCTGCCTTTAGTTGTGGTGGTTAGTCAGGGTACTGCAATCCAGTAGATTCCAACCTCTCTGGTGTATTGCCGTTTTTGCCTGCTCTCCTCAGCTACCAAATCATAACACCTAACCCCTACTCTAACCCCAACCCTAACCCTAACTCTATCCCCAACTCTAACTTTAGCCCCAACACTAACTTTAGCCCCAACCCTAACCCTAATCGGAAAATGGAAATAAATACATTTTTGTTATTTTATTATTTTACACTAACTAAGGGTGTGATAAACGGGGTTTGATTTACTATTTATAGCGTGTTTTTATGTTTGCCAGCTGTCACACACTAAAAGACACTTTATATTGCAAAAAATAGTTTTTGCATCACCACATTTTGAGAGCTATAATTTTTCCATATTTTGTCTCACAGAGTCATGTGAGGTCTTGTTTTTTGCAGGACGAGCTGAAGTTTTTATTACTACCATTTTCAGGCACATGATCGCTTTCTATTCCGATTTTTGGGAGACAGAATGAGCAAAAATCAGCAATTCATGAATTTCTTTTGGGGGGCATTTATACCGTTCCGCGTGTGATAAAATTGATAGGGCAGTTTTATTCTTCGGGTCATTATGATTACAGCGATACCTCATTTTTTATGTTTTGGCGCTTTTATATAATAAAAACTGTTTTATAGAAAATATAATTGTTTTTGCATCACTTTATTCTGACAGCCATAACTTTTTTATTTTTTCTCTGATGATGCTTTTTTGTGGGACGATGTTTATTTATATCCGTCTTTTTTATCGCATGTTATTCTACTTTTTGTTGATAAAGCATTGTTTTGTGCCTTGTTTTTTTATGGTGTACACTAAAGGGGTTAACTAGTTGAATAGTTTTTATAGGTTGGGTCGTTACGGACGCGGCGATACCAAATATGTGTACTTTTATTGATTAGATTTTTTTATTCAAATATTTATTTAGTGATAGAATAAATATTGTTTTTTTATAATTTTTTACACCTTGTTCCACTATGGGACAATGATTTTGTGCAGGCTGATCGTTTCTATAGCATGCAGATGAAGCAGCATCTGCATGCTATAGAAGCTGTCAGTGCTGCAATCCTTGCACACTGCATACTGACCTGAGAGACTTCCTGACATGCACTGCGCATAACAGGAAGTTTCTCAGCTCTGGAGACCCAGCTGTCGTCATGACTACATCAAGTCTCCTTGGCAGCGATCGGGTCTCCTTGGCAGCGATCGGAACCCTGCGGCAGCTGTCTCTTCCCCCCCTTGCGCTCTGTCTTTGCTCCCCTGTGCTCTGTCTAGAGCCCCTGTGCACTGCCTAGGGCCCCTGTGTGGCAGACATGGCACAGGGGCCCCAGACATCGCACAGGGCCTCCAGACATCACACAAGAGCCCCAGACATCACACAGAGGCCCAAGACTTCACACATAACACAGGCGCCCCAGACATGGCACAGGGGCCCCAGACATCGCACAGGATTGAGTGATATACTCAAGAACGGGGCCCCAGACCTCGCACAGGGGCCCCAGACATCATATATCACACAGGGGCCCCAGACATGGCACAGGGGCCCCTGACATCAGTGCACAGGGCCCTAGGCAGTGCACAGGGGCCTCAGACATCGCACAGGGGCCCCAGACATCACATATCACACAGGGGCCCCAGACATGGCAAAGGGGCCCCAGACATCCCACAAGGGCCCCAGACATCACACAGTGGCCCCAGCGGTATTCCAGAATTTCATTAACCATGTTTTTTCAGACTTTATTGGACGCTTTGTGGTAGTTTATCTTGATGATATACTCATATATTCTTCTGATAGACAAAGTCACATGGGTCATCTTCGTGTGGTTCTCCAGAAGCTCAGGGAGAACTCTCTCTTTGCCAAACTGGAGAAGTGTTCATTTTTTACTCAAGAATTGTCCTTTCTAGGGGTCATTTTGTCCTCTGAGGGGTTTCGTATGGACCCTAGGAAGGTACAGGCCATTGTGGATTGGGTGCAACCCAGAGATCTCAAGGGTCTTCAGCGATTTCTGGGTTTCGCCAATTACTATAGAAAATTTATCAAGGGGTTTTCTCAAGTTGTCAAACCCCTCACTGATCTCACTCGAAAGGGGGCTGATCTAAAAAACTGGTCAGCTCCAGCTGTGGCGGCATTTTCTTCATTAAAAAACAGTTTTATGACTGCCCCTGTACTGGTTCAACCTGATTTGTCTAAACCATTTATCGTAGAGGTGGACGCCTCTGAGGTGGGAGTGGGGCTGTGTTGTCCCAGGGGCCCACCACATTAACTAACTTAAGACCCTGTGCCTTCTTTTCAAAAAAAATTTTCCTCTGCTGAGAGGAATTATGATGTGGGTAACCGGGAGTTGTTGACCATTAAATTGGCATTTGAAGAATGGAGGCATTTTTTGGAGGGGGCAGCTCATCGTATCACTGTCATTACAGATCACAAGAACCTGTCTTACATCGAGTCCGCCAAACGTTTAACTCCGAGACAGGCAAGGTGGTCACTTTTTTTTTCCCGATTTCAGTTTTCCATCACTTTCAGACCAGGGTCCAAGAATGTGAAGGCTGATGCCTTGTCTCGTAGCTTAGATCCAGTATCTCCTCCTGAACCTCCTTCCTCCATTCTTCAGCGGGGGGTGGTGGTGGCTGTGGTGTCCTCGAGATTGGAACAAGAGATTCGTGAGTCCCAATCTCTTGCTCCATCGTCCATACCTGAAAATAAGCTCTTTGTGCCTGTCCAATATCGGTTAAGGGTGCTTCGAGAGTTCCACGACTCTGCTCTGAGTGGGCATCCGGGAATCTCGGCCACTCGTAAAGCCATCACTAGGCTGTTCTGGTGGCCTTCGTTGACGTCAGACATCACTGGGTTTGTGTCCTCCTGTGAAACTTGTGCCCGCGCAAAAGCCTCCCGCAACCGGCCGGCCGAGGAATTGGTGCCACTGCCAATTCCGGATAGACCATGGACTCATCTGTCCATGGATTTTGTCACCGATCTTCCTCCCTCTAATGGCAAAACTGTGATCTGGGTAGTTGTTGATAGGTTCAGTAAACAAGCACATTTTGTACCTTTAAAAGGCCTTCCGAATGCTGAGACTCTATCTAAACTATTCATTGAGCATGTGATCCGGTTGCATGGTGTGCCTGTCAGTGTGGTATCTGATAGAGGAGTACAATTCGTGGCAAAATTCTGGAGGGCTTTCTGTAAAAGGCTGGGCATCAGTCTGACCTTTTCATCGGCCTACCATCCAGAGACCAATGGTCAGACTGAAAGGACCAATCAGTCTTTGGAGCAGATTTTACGGTGTCTTGTCACGTCTAGACAGGATGATTGGTGCTCTGCGATACCTATTGCAGAATTCGCTTTCAATAATCGGGTCAATCAGTCCACTGGTACTTCTCCATTTTTCTGCAACTATGGGTTTCACCCTCATTTTGGTGAGTTTTCCCAGCTGGATTCAGGATGTCCAGGGGCTGATTCGGCCTTTCTGCGGTTGGGGGAGGTCTGGAGGGAGGTTCAGAGAAATATTGGGGAGGCTCAGGGCAAATATAAATTTTTTGCAGATAAACGACGTTCTGTGGGGCCAGCTTATCAGGTGGGGGATAAGGTATGGTTATCCACCAAGAATATAAGGTTGAGAATTCCCTCGGCTAAGTTGGGTCCCAAGTATATTGGTCCGTATGAAATTTTAGAGGTAATTAATCCTGTGGTCTTTCGCCTGCGCTTGCCTCCGTCGTTGCGGATCCCCAATGTGTTCCATAAGGCACTTCTGAAGCCGTCGGTGCCTTCCTTTGGTGAGTCTCCCTCACACCCAACGCCTGTTGTGGTAGATGGACAAACAGAGTACGAGGTGGAACAGGTGGTGGATTCTCGTATGCTCCGCCGTTCACTTCAGTACTTGGTCCATTGGAAAGGGTACGGTCCTGAGGACCGGTCATGGGTGCCGGCGCGTTTGGTCCATGCTGATCGGTTGGTCCGGGCCTTTCACGCTCGTCGTCCAGGGAAGCCTGGGGGTCCGGTGGCCCCCATTGAGAGGGGGGTACTGTCATGGTCCAGTCCGGAGTTTGTGCGCTGCTGTCCTCTCTCAGGACTGGTCATGCTGGGGTTAATTTCCTCGGCCTCGTTCTGGAGCGGGCTGGGCTATTTCAGTCTGTCACAGCCGGCTTACCAGTGTTAGTTATAGCTCAAGCTTCCAGTCTAGAGCCTCTGACCCCTGTTACCTGGTGATCCTCCTGTCTTTGACTTGTTTACTCGTGTATGACCCGGACTGACTCTGACCCCGTCTCTTGGTATCCGTCTCTGCTGCTACGTTCCCTCTCTGGCTATTTGACCCTCGGCTTGGTATATTGACTACGTGTATTGCTGCTCCTGCTGGTACTTCTGCCTCCGTACGGTTTTGACTCGGCTTGCCTGACCACGCTCCCACTATTTGGTGGTGCCTGTGCTTCTGATTCGTATAGCTTCTCTGTGCACTCAGTCTCACGTCCCTCCCTAGCTCCCTCTGGGAAAGATTGCTCTACACTGCAGTAGTCTAACAGCTCCCATCTGGTTTTGACCTATTGGCTTGTTTTCTGACCACGGGCTTGCTGAGACCTGTAGTTCTTATATGACTGTTTATTCTTAACACAGCTTTGCATGTTTTAGCTGCCACCTGGTGGTGGTTTTGGCTGCTGCAGTGCAGGCTTGTCCTGAGCACACTGGCCTGCATTTCAGCTGTGTTACAGAGCAATTTGAACCCACAAGTGCTTCACAGAAGTTTATAACGTAGAACCATAAAAAGAAAAAAATCTTTTTTTTTCACAAAAATGATATTTTCGCCCCCAAACCGTAACCATAACCCTAACCACAAACCTAACCCTTACCCTAATGCCAACTGTAACTGTAATCCAAACCCTAACTGTTGTGAATGTGTTAGAAATGAATTCTGAGCAGAAGCTCCCTCTGGTGGTTACAAACAGTACTGAACCATTCAATGAGGATTGGCAATCAGGAGTTACAGACTGGTCTTATATAAGGGAGGTTCCCTCCCATCATGGTTGCCGGTGAGCAATTGTTCTTGTCTCAACTGTTGTTCCTGGTTCACTTGGAACCTTGCTGAGTCTTGCCTGCATCTTCAGCTATCAGATAAGATATTTTCTGCTTTTATTTTTGTGCTTGCTTTTTGCATTGTTCCCTGCACTTCAGTGGAGGTCAGCCAGGTCCCCTCCGGGGGCTTGTGCTCCTCTCAGTTTATCTGAGCCACTGTTATTTGTTCATTTGCCTTTTCCAGTTTTTTCAGTGGCTGTGGCTTAGTTTTGTGACACCAGAGAACTAATTTAGGTGGTAGAGGTCGTGTGATGTCAGGTGTTTTTGCAATTAGTAGAGTTGGTATTTTTTTAGGGTTTTTTGGATTGCAGTAAGTGTCCTTCCTATCCTTTTCTGTCCAGGTAGATTGGGCCCCAACGTTTGCTCATACTATTTTCTGTCTGTGTCTGTATTTCCTCTTGTCTAACCGCCATTACATGTTTGGGGGCTTCCTATGTTCTTTGGGGATCTGCTCCGGGGCAGATAGCTTTCTTCTTTCTATCTTTAGGTTTAGTTAACCTCTCAGGCTGTGACGAGGCGTCTAGGACCAACGTAGGAACGCTCCACGGCTGCCTTTAGTTGTGGTGGTTAGTTAGGGTACTGCAATCCAGTAGATTCCAACCTCTCTGGTGTATTGCCGTTTTTGCCTGCTCTCCTCAGCTACCAAATCATAACAGTATCACCGGCTAAACTGAAAATTATATGGTGCTCAACAGATGGGAAAAAAAGTAAAAGGAAAAAGAAAAAAGGAAGTTGTCAGAATTTTTTTTGTTTTCTCTGTTTGTTGCATTTTTTCCCTCTTTTTCTCTGGGTGCTGAGGAGGATTTCTTTTTCTCTCAATGGAGTTTGCAGTTGTCTGGCCGTGTGGATCAGCTTGCCACTGAAGTTCGGAGTATTGCTACCTATCTTGCTAGGTTGCCGGTTGTGGAACCTAGGATCCCCATGCCAGATTTATTTTTGGGGGATTGAGCTAAATTTCTGAATTTCAAAAATAACTGTAAGTTGTTTTTTGCCTTAAAACCTAAGTCCTCAGGGAACGCAGCACAGCAGGTTCAAATTGTCATCTCTCTCCTGCGCGGCGATCGTCAGGATTGGGCTTTTTCCCTGACACCTGGGGACCCTATTTTGAGTAATGTTGATGCATTTTTTCTGGCTCTGGGGTTATTGTACGATGAACCTAATGTCACTGATCAAGCTGAAAAAACCTTGTTGGCATTAAATCAGGGGCTTGAGGACGCTGAGTTGTACTGTCAGAAATTCCGAAAGTGGGCAGTCCTGACCAAATGGAATGATGATGCTTTGGCAGCCCTTTTTCAGAAGGGTCTGTCAGAGAATGTAAAAGATGTTATGGTGGGTTTCCCTGCTCCCTCTGGTCTCAATGATTCTATGTCATTAGCGATTCAAATTGACAGACGTTTGCGTGAGCGTAGAGGTATGCGTGGAATAGTGTTGCCTTGTAAACGAGCTTCTGAGTCCATGCAGTGTGATAGAGTGGCTTCTGGGGCACAACGTCATGAGTTTCGAAAACACAATGGGTTATGTTTCTACTGTGGTGACGCCTCTCATGCTATTTCAGTTTGCCCTAAGCGGGGAAGATGTTTTGCACGCTCAGTTGTCTTGGGTAGTGTTCAGACTAAATTTCTGTTGACTGTTACCCTGATTTGCTCCCTGTCCACATTTTCTGCTCAGGCTTTTGTTGATTCGGGAGCAGTTATTAACCTGATGGATTTTGATTTTGCTAAACGTTGTGGGTTTCCCTTGATACCCCTACGGAAGTCTATTCCCCTACTTGGGATTGATTCTACCCCTTTGGCTGAGAATAAACCCCAGTTCTCTACTCAGGTGATAATGAGGGTTGAACCTGATCATCAGGAGAGTTGCAAATTTTTGGTGCTGTATAATCTGCATGACATTATTGTACTGGGTTTCCCTTGGTTACAGTCTCATAATCCTGTTTTGGATTGGAAATCTGTGTCTGTGACCAGTTGGGGCTGCCAATGTGTTAATGCCAACACTCCTGTTTTTTCTGCCTCTCCCCAGGCTCAGGATGTTCCTGACTTTTTGACTGATTTTTCTGATGTGTTTAGCGAAAGTAAATCTGCATCCTTGCCCCCCCATAGGAGCTATGACTGCGCTATTGAATTAGTGGTTGGTAGTAAATTCCCTAAAGGTCGCCTTTTTAACTTGTCTGTACCTGAACATGACGCTATGCGGTCTTATATCAAGGAGTCATTGGAGAAGGGTCATATCAGACCATCCTCTTCACCCTTGGGTGCCGTTTTTTTCTTTGTGGCCAAAAAGGATGGTTCATTAAGGCCGTGTATTGATTATCGTCTCTTGAACAATATCACTGTGAAATATCAATATCCGTTACCCTTGATTTCTAACCTGTTTTCCAGGGTGAAAACTGCTACTTGGTTTACCAAGCTTGACCTCAGGGGGGCGTATAACCTTATTCGCATTAAGCACGGGGATGAATGGAAGACGGCGTTTAATACCCCAGAGGGGCATTTTGAGTACCTAGTGATGCCCTTTGGGCTCACTAATGCTCCTTCCGTCTTCCAGTCCTTCATGAATGACATTTTCAGGGATTTTGTGGATAAATTTCTGATTGTTTAATTGGATGATATCTTGATTTTTTCCAATGACTGGGACTCTCATGTGAAACATGTTCGGACTGTGTTCCAGATTTTGAGAGAGAATGCTCTGTATGTGAAGGGATCAAAGTGTCTTTTTGGCGTACAGAGGATCTCATTTCTGGGATTCATTTTGTCCCCATCTGTTATTGAAATGGACCCGGTCAAGGTTCAGGCCATCTGTGATTGGGTCCAACCTACTTCATTAAAGGCTCTTCAGAGATTTTTGGGTTTGCCAATTGTTATCATAAATTTATTGGTAATTTCTCTGTTATTGTTAAACCATTGACTGATTTAACCAAAAAGGGTTCTGATGTGGTGAATTGGCCTCCTGAGGCAGTCTCTGCGTTTCAGGAACTTAAGCAGAGATTCACTTCTGCTCCTGTTCTACGGCAGCCTGATGTTTGTCTGCCATTTCTAATGGTTTGTTGATGCCATTGCCTGTGCCCAAGAGACCATGGACCCATATCTCTATGGATTTAATTTCCAACCTCCCTGTTTCTCAGAGAATGACCGTTATCTGGGTGATTTGTGATAGGTTTTCCAAAATGATACATCTTGTGCTGCTACCTAAGTTGCCTTTCTCCTCCGAATTGGTGCCTTTGCTCCTTCAGCACGTGGTTCGGTTACACGGCATTCCTGAGAACATTGTGTCTGACAGAGGAGTCCAGTTTGTTTCCAGATTTTGGAGGACTTTTTGTTCTAAACTTGGTGTTCAATTGTCTTTCTCCTCGGCTTTTCATCCTCAGACCAATGGACAAACTGAGAGAACAAACCAGACATTGGAGACTTATCTGAGATACTTTGTGTCTGCTTAACAAGATGACTGGGTCTCTTTTTTGCCTTTGGCTGAGTTTGCTCTTAATAATAGGGCTAGCTCTGCCACTTTGATGTCTCCATTTTTCTGCAATTTTGGGTTTCACCCTCGATTTTCTTCCGGACAGACGGAGGCTTCTGTCTGTCCAGGTGTTGACTCTGTTGTGGAGCGTATGCAGCAGATTTGGGACCAGGTAGTGGAGAGGTTGTCCCTCTCTCAGGAGAGGGCCCAGCGGTTTGCCAACCGGCATAGGACTGATGGTCCTCGGTTTGAAGTGGGGGACTTGGTCTGGTTGTCCTCAAGAAATATCCCTATGAGAGTTGCATCTCCTAAGTTTAAGCCTAGGTTCATTGGACCTTATAAGATCTTGGAGATTCTTAATCCTGTTTCCTTTGTTTTACTTCTTCCAGGGACATTTAAGATCCATAACGTGTTCCACAAGTCCTTATTGAAGAGGTTTGTCGAGCCAGTGGTTCCTATGTCTGCGCCTCCTGACCCTGTTTTGGTTGAGGGCAATCTGGAGTATGTGGTTGAGAAAATATTGGATTCTCGTTTTTCTAGACGGAAACTCCAGTATTTGGTTAAGTGGAGAGGTTATGGTCAGGAGGACAATTCTTGGGTGTTTGCTTCGGACATCCATGCTAGGAGACTGATCCGTGCGTATCACAGAGCTCATCCTGACCGACCTGGTTGCCCAAATGAGGGTTTGGTGACCCCTCCTCAAGGGGGGGGTACTGTTGTGAATGTGTTAGAAATGAATTCTGAGCAGAAGTTCCCTCTGGTGGTTACAAACAGTACTGAACCATTCAATGAGGATTGGCAATCAGGAGTTACAGACTGGTCTTACATAAGGGAGGTTCCCTCCCATCATGGTTGCCGGTGATCAATTGTTCTTGTCTCAACTGTGGTTCCTGGTTCACTTGGAAGCTTGCTGAGTCTTGCCTGCATCTTCTGTTATCAGATAAGATATTTTCTGCTTTTATTTTTGTGCTTGCTTTTTGCATTGTTCCCTTCACTTCTGTTTAGGTCAGCCAGGTCCCCTCCGGGGACTTGTGCTCCTCTCAGTTTATCTGAGCCACTGTTATTTGTTCATTTGCCTTTTCCAGTTTTTTTTCAGTGGCTGCGGCTTAGTTTTGTGACACCAGAGAACTAATTTAGGTGGTAGAGGTCGTGTGATCTCAGGTGTTTTTGCAATTAGTAGAGTTGGTATTTTTTTAGGGTTTTTTGGATTGCAGTAAGTGTCCTTCCTATCCTTTTCTGTCCAGGTAGATTGGGTCCCAACGTTTGCTCATACTATTTTCTGTCTGTGTCTGTATTACCTCTTGTCTAACCGCCATTACATGTTTGGGGGCTTCCTATGTTCTTTGGGGATCTGCTCCGGGGCAGATAGCTTTCCTCTTTCTATCTTTAGGTGTAGTTAACCTCTCAGGCTGTGACGAGGTGTCTAGGACCAACGTAGGAAAGCTCCACGGCTGCCTTTAGTTGTGGTGGTTAGTCAGGGTACTGCAATCCAGTAGATTCCAACCTCTCTGGTGTATTGCCGTTTTTGCCTGCTCTCCTCAGCTACCAAATCATAACACCTAACCCCTACTCTAACCCCAACCCTAACCCTAACTCTATCCCCAACTCTAACTTTAGCCCCAACACTAACTTTAGCCCCAACCCTAACCCTAATCGGAAAATGGAAATAAATACATTTTTGTTATTTTATTATTTTACACTAACTAAGGGTGTGATAAACGGGGGTTTGATTTACTATTTATAGCGTGTTTTTATGTTTGCCAGCTGTCACACACTAAAAGACACTTTATATTGCAAAAAATAGTTTTTGCATCACCACATTTTGAGAGCTATAATTTTTCCATATTTTGTCTCACAGAGTCATGTGAGGTCTTGTTTTTTGCAGGACGAGCTGAAGTTTTTATTACTACCATTTTCAGGCACATGATCGCTTTCTATTCCGATTTTTGGGAGACAGAATGAGCAAAAATCAGCAATTCATGAATTTCTTTTGGGGGGCATTTATACCGTTCCGCGTGTGATAAAATTGATAGGGCAGTTTTATTCTTCGGGTCATTATGATTACAGGATACCTCATTTTTTATGTTTTGGCGCTTTTATATAATAAAAACTGTTTTATAGAAAATATAATTGTTTTTGCATCACTTTATTCTGACAGCCATAACTTTTTTATTTTTTCTCTGATGATGCTTTTTTGTGGGACGATGTTTATTTATATCCGTCTTTTTTATCGCATGTTATTCTACTTTTTGTTGATAAAGCATTGTTTTGTGCCTTGTTTTTTTATGGTGTACACTAAAGGGGTTAACTAGTTGAATAGTTTTATAGGTTGGGTCGTTACGGACGCGGCGATACCAAATATGTGTACTTTTATTGATTAGATTTTTTTATTCAAATATTTATTTAGTGATAGAATAAATATTGTTTTTTTATAATTTTTTACACCTTGTTCCACTATGGGACAATGATTTTGTGCAGGCTGATCGTTTCTATAGCATGCAGATGAAGCAGCATCTGCATGCTATAGAAGCTGTCAGTGCTGCAATCCTTGCACACTGCATACTGACCTGAGAGACTTCCTGACATGCACTGCGCATAACAGGAAGTTTCTCAGCTCTGGAGACCCAGCTGTCGTCATGACTACATCAAGTCTCCTTGGCAGCGATCGGGTCTCCTTGGCAGCGATCGGAACCCTGCGGCAGCTGTCTCTTCCCCCCCTTGCGCTCTGTCTTTGCTCCCCTGTGCGCTGTCTAGAGCCCCTGTGCACTGCCTAGGGCCCCTGTGTGGCAGACATGGCACAGGGGCCCCAGACATCGCACAGGGCCTCCAGACATCACACAAGAGCCCCAGACATCACACAGAGGCCCAAGACTTCACACATAACACAGGCGCCCCAGACATGGCACAGGGGCCCCAGACATCGCACAGGATTGAGTGATATACTCAAGAACGGGGCCCCAGACCTCGCACAGGGGCCCCAGACATCATATATCACACAGGGGCCCCAGACATGGCACAGGGGCCCCTGACATCAGTGCACAGGGCCCTAGGCAGTGCACAGGGGCCTCAGACATCGCACAGGGGCCCCAGACATCACATATCACACAGGGGCCCCAGACATGGCAAAGGGGCCCCAGACATCCCACAAGGGCCCCAGACATCACACAGTGGCCCCAGACAGCAGACAGGATTGAGTGATATACTCAAGAACGGGGCCCCAGACATCGCACAGGGGGTCCCAGACATAACAGGGGGCAGAGATAGCGCACAGGAGGGCAGAGACAGTGCACAGTGGCCCCAGATATCGCACAGGGGCCCCATACATCACACATCATACAGGGGCCCCACATATGGCACAGGGGCCCCAGACATGGCATAGAAGCCCTAGACATCACACAAGGGCCTAAGACATTGCACAGGATTGAGTGATATACTCAAGAACGGGGCTCCAGAGATCACACAGGGGGTCCCAGACAGCGCTCAGGGGGGCAGAGACAGCACACAGGGGCCCTAGACATTGCACAGGACTGAGTGATAAACTCAAGAACGGGGCCCCAGGCAGCACACAGTGGGGCAGAGACAGCGCACAAGGGCCCCAGACATCGTACACGATTGAGTGATATAATCAAGAACGGGGCCCTAGACAGCACACAAGGGTTCCCAAACAGTGCACAGTGGGTCCCAGACAGCGCACAGGGGGGCAGAAATGGCGTACAGGGGCCCTGTCTCTTCCCCCTTGCACTCTGTCTCTGCTCCCATGTGCGCTATCTGGGGCCCCTGTGCACTGCCTAGGGCCCTGTGCACTGCCTAGGGCCCCTGGGTGCTGCCTTGGGCCCTGTGCGCTGCTATGGGCCCCTGTGCGCTGCCTTGGGCCCCCGTGTGCTGTCTGGGACTCCGTTCGCTGTCTCTGCCTTCATGTGCTGCCTGGGACCCCGTTCACTGTCTGGGAACCCTTGTGTGCTGTCTAGGGCCCCATTCTTTATTATATCACTCAATGGTTCTCAAAAGTCTGAAAAATCTAATCTACAGCAGCTGGGGTATATTCTGGCCCAGAGGGGTATAATCTGGCCTAGGCCACTTTAACCCTGGGTATATTCTGGGTGGGGGTTAATCTGGCCTGTTACATCGGGTGTCAGCTGTGAGAATCAGCGGACACTCACTCGCGCTCCCCCTATGAGCGCGGCTGATCGCCCATGATGTACTATCCCGTCCATGGGCAGACAGGCCCAGGGCACATGGACGGGACAGTACGTCAAATGTCAGAAAGGGGTTAAGGATTGACAATAAAACATTCAAAATTGACAAGAAATTGGAGCTTACAGAAAAAAATGTTAAACATTTTTCCTTTATAATGATTTGTATATAAGGCAAAATTTAAAAAGTATTTTTTTAATTAAATTTTAATTAAACCAAAATTGATTTTTTTATAAAAAAAAGTTGGGAATTTCAGTGTAATTTATTATGGTAGCAAGAAGTGCCAAAAATTAGCATTCAGATACCTCATGTATTATACATAGAGGAGGGTCTATACACATTCTATTCAAATTGTAATATAGACGTACTCCTAGACTCATAAATGCTATGCACTTAGTACAAATCCTGCTCAAAATTACAAGCCCAGTCATCCATATACCCGTGAAGGCACCATCCAGTGGTGGGCTGGGCCGTGTGACAGAGAGGCATTTGGCCCCTGGGCCGGTTAATTATCAACAGACAGTTCAGGGCCGTCCGCTCCGCAGCGTGTACAATGAAAGACCTGGCCGCGGCCCGTGGTAGGACAGCGGCCGGACACACACACCTGCCCGCGGGCGGGACTCACTGCAGGTCGAGACTGCGTTGTTATGGCACCCGGCGGCACGCTGGGATTGGATGAACCGGCCGGGGTTCAGAGAGGCATGTCATGTACAGTGTGCTACGTACGCACACCTCTAACACTGTGTGAACCCTCCGGATTGGAGGCTGAGTGCTGTGAAGACAGGCTATGGCGCGCAAGAGGTTGGTGGGCCGGCTGCCCTTAGAGTGTGCCACTTGTGAGACAGAGAGAACAAGGCCAGTCTGAGTCCCACTCCCTGCTGCCCAGTGCCTGAAGTAAATGTCCATATCCTATCCTGGCTGTTAGTGGCCATCTGACTCTGCAGCAATGCTCATGTGACAAGAATTCATCATATTTTCTCATGATATAGTGATCTATTGACAATAGATCACTATATCATGTGAATTGTGTATAGTGCATAGTGTATAGTGCACCCCGCTGTATATACTGCACTCTGTATATAGTACCTATGTATTATACATAGCAGGTACTATATAAAAGGTGCAGTATACACAGGGTGCAGTATACACAGTGTATACTACACCCTGCATATATTACCTGTGTATACAGCACCCAATATATACTGCACCTTGTATATAGTACCTGTGTATACTGCACCCTTTATATACTGCACCCTGTACATGTACCTGTGTACAACACATAGCAGGTACTATATACAGGGTGCAGTATATACAGGGTGCAGTATACACAGTGTATACTGCACCCTGTACATAGTACCTGTGCATACAGCACCCAATATATACTGCAACCTTTATATAGTACTTGTGTATACTGCACCCTGTATATACTGCACCCTGTATATAGTACCTGTGTATACTGCACCCAATATATACTGCACCCTGTATAGAGTGTCTGTGTATTATACACAGGTACTCTATACAGGGTGCAGTATATACACAGTGCATACTGCACCCTGTATATAGTACCTGTGTATACAGCACCCAATATATACTGCAACCTTTATATGGTACTTGTGTATACTGCACCCTGTATATACTGCACCCTGTATATAGTACCTGTGTATACTGCACCATGTTTATACGGGGTGCTCTGAGAGCTCTGATGCTGGGAGGAAATTAACTTTATTCCATCCGACAGTCTCGCCCTTTCAGTCACGTGTTCACTGACTGACAGCAGGTTCTAATGCATAGTTAGCTGTCAGTCAGTGCAGGGGGCACGGTCACAGTCCCCGCTCCCTATACACAGAGTGATGACTGAACCCACACCGACATTACCCCCGTGACTGAAAGAGTGAGACTGCCAGATGGAATAAAGTTAATTTCCTCCCAGTCCCAGCATCAGAGCTCTCCGTTCAGGTGCCTCACGGTGTCAGAACACTATTAACTTGCAGATTAACCACATATCTGCAGCTTAATAGTTTTTGTGAACATGCTAGATTTCTTTTATGTCATATTGTTATTGAGTGTGACTTTTTGGCTGAAATGTCATATTGAGCTTTATTGTTTAGCCGGGCTGCTGCTTCTATAATTTAATTTTGTTTTTTTTTTCTGTGGTGGTAGTTGTTTGTAGTTTATAAATAAATATGGAGAGTGGAAAATCAAAAAGAAGTAAAGGATGTGCTCAGAAAGCTTGAGAGAAAAGGATGAAAGAGCTTTATTTAGCTGGAAAGTATCCAAAACAAATGAGATTGTCTTTTACAGTGGTGTGTAAAAAGTTAATTGATCAGAATACAGGTCTATAAAAACAGAGCGCCCCTTCCTTTGTGTGTCCTATCATTTGAAGCTTGATGACGTTTCGTAGGTTATTCTGATTTTACAAATTACAGTAAATGTTAAGCTGTAGATATAAATAACATATTCTTTATTCATTAGGGTTTTCAATTTGTCCGCCAAAAAAATGTCTGGCTGTGACTTTTGCTAGTTATACATATTGATATTTTTTATTCTAATTGGCAACCCTGATTTTGTTTCAGCTGGTTATAAGTCATGTATCTATACTGTCCTTTTGTAAGTGTGGCATGTAAAATACAAGTGAAGAATGCCAAGTTACATCATCTTTATTAAAGGGATTCTGTCAGCTGTTTTGGCCAATATAAGATACAGTCACCGCCTTTCAGGGCTTATACACAGCATTCTATAATGCTATAGATAAGCCCTGATCCGACCTGAAAGATAAGAGAAATGTTTCATTATATCCCCCCGGGGGGGCGGTCCGGTCCGATGGGTGTCGCAGGTCCAGGTCCGGCGCCTCCCATCGTCTTATGTTCGCTGCCCTCCTGCTTGCTTCATGGTCCTCGACATCACATTCCTGTGCAGGTGTACTTATCTGCCCGCAAAGTACTGCAGTGCACAGGCGCTGGGCCTCTCTGACCTTTCCCTGCGCCTGTACACTTCAGTACTTTCCTGTGCCCTCAACAGGGCAGATAAGTGCGCCTGACCATGAGCCCAATGTCGAGAACCATGAAGCAAGCAGGAGGGCAGCGAACATAAGATGATGGGAGGTGCCGGACCCGGACCTGCGACACTCATCGGACTGGACAGCCCCATTATAGAATACGATACGATACGATACACTTTATTGATCCCGAGGGAAATTATGGTATCACAGCAGCGTTACAACAGCATTACAAACAAACCATTACAAACAGCATTACATAGAGTAATTACTAGACACAGGTTTGCACATGACTAACCACAATACGTAACAAACAAAGGTACATAAATCTCTAATCATTTCCATTAGAGCGCCAGTCCTAGGTCGTAATCATCTTTCACCCTTAGTGAATTGTTATACATCCCCATAGCGGTAGGCACAAACGATTTCCTGAATTTCTCCTTTTTGCACCTTGGAAGGATTAGACGGCTGCTGAATGTGCTCTTCTGCTTCAAGAACAGCTCGAATAGTGGGTGTGTATTATTGTTCATTATAGCCCTGCACTTCTTTTGAATCCTATCCTCCACTACTTCCTCAAAAGAGTCAAGATGGAGGCCAACAGCCGCGCTTGCCTTCTTGATAAGTTTGTTGAGTTTATTAGCGTCAGCTACTCGCACACTACTGCCCCAGCAAATGATAGCAAAAAAGATGGCGCTTGCTACAACAGACTGGTAGAACATTTCCAGCATTTTGCTGCACACATTGAACGACCTGAGCTTCCGCAGAAAGTACAGTCTGCTCATTCCCTTCTTGTGAACCTTCTCTGTATGACACGTCCAATCAAGTTTGCTGTCAAGGTGAACCCCCAAATATTTGTAGCTCTCAACCATCTCCACCTCCTGGCCAGCAATAGTGATCCGTAAGTAATCATCCTTTTTCCTTCTATAACTCACCATCATCTCCTTGGTTTTCTTCACATTTAGTTCTAGACAGTTAGTCTGACACCAATCCACAAAGTCAGAAACCACCCTTTATATTCCTCCTCCCCCCGGCCCCCCACAATGCCCCCTACAATCACTGAGTCATCTGAGAATTTTTGCAGGTGACAGAAGTCAGATTTATACTGAAAGTCAGCTGTATACAATGTGAAGAGGAAGGGCGACAGCACTGTACCCTGAAGGGCTCCAACGCTGCTCCGTACACTGCCAGATACCACCTCCCCCATCCTTACAAACTGCGGCCTGTCTGTCAGGTAGTCACTTATCCAGTTCACCATCCCCTCATCTACCGCCATAGCAGTCAACTTATTACGTAGTAAGGGTGGCTGTAAGGTATTGAAAGCACTTGAGAAGTCAAAGAACATGGCGCGCACTGCAGTGCCATCATTATCCAAGAATGAATGTACTGTATGTAGCAGAGACACTACAGCATCATCCACCCCCAATCTGTGCTGGTACGCAAACTGCAGGGGTCAGTGTAGGCCATCACCCTCAGGCACAAGTAGGCAAGTACTATTCTCTCCAACGACTTCATAGCATGCGATGTTACGGCCACTGGACGATAGTCGTGTAGGGAAGTTGGAGAGGTGATCTTGGGAACTGGCACCAGGCAGGTGGTCTTCCACAGCACTGGTATTCTCTGTGATTATAGGCTCCTGTTAAACAGGTGCTGAAAGACATTACACAGTTGGTTTGCACACACTTTTAGGACACGTGGACTGAGGCCATCAGGCCCAGCTGCTTTGCCAATGACTACGAAACTGTTTCCTCACATCCCATGGGGAGACAATGAAAGTAGGCAGCTTATCCCCCAATGTCAATGCTGCAGATCGGTCCTCAGCTCCATCCCTCATTCCTGATGACGCAGTACGGGTTGGTAAATCTGTTGAAAAACTCGTTCATTTCATTAGCCATGCTGTAGATAAGCCCTAAAAGGCAGTGGCTGCATCTTATAGTGGCCAAAATAGCTGACAGGTTCACTTTAAAAAATGGCAGTAGGTAGTAGATCTGTATGCAGTCACTCTTACTTGTTTATAAAATAAATTACTTGTTACTTTATGTATTTCTTTAAATTATGGATGAAAATGTTTAAAATGTACCAATCATATACAAACATTTTTTAAATATTATAAAGGCTTCTGTGCTTCCAGTCATTGGGGTACAGGTGCTGAGGCATTCCCCGATTAGTCAAAAGAATGCTCTGAAATGCTTAGCTCCTGCAAGAGCCAAGAGCATAGAGCATTGTATGGGCTCAATAGTAAGTCTATTGGTCCACATACCTCTCTGGGATGAGATACATTATTGAGTCTTCTACAGTAACCATATAAGTATAACCGTATAAGTCGAATTGACATCTGCCCACAATATACAGATTGGCCTGCAGCTTTCCCAAGCAGAGCTGGCAGATACATATGCAGCTGTCGTGCATGGTAACATTGTGGGCAAATTTCAGTCCAACTTAGGCTGGTTTCACATTTGTAGATGGTGGTGCTGTGGAGGGCTGCGTACTTCCTCCGTGAAGCTCCGCCCACCGCTGCACCTCCTCCGGTCAGCTCCGCCTATGTCTGCATGCGGCCTGCGTACCTATATTTAACATTAGGTACGCAGGCCATGCTGATATATGCGGATGCCACCACATGCGTCGTTTTGATGGTGTGGCGACCGCAACAAAATGCAACATGTTGCGTTCGGCGCAGGTCGCCCCACTGTCAAAACGACGCATGCGGCGGCATCCGCATACATCTGCACGGCATGCGTACTTAATGTTAAATATAGGTACACAGGCTGCATGCAGACATAGGCGGAGCTGACTGGAGGAGGTGCGGCGGTGGGCGGAGCTTCACTGAGGAAGTACGCTGCCCTCCACAGCACCTCCATCCGCAAATGTGAAACCAGCTTAATATGGCCCTCTAACTGCACCTTAAGAGGGATATGATATAGCATGCTTTAACATAATTACAATGTTAAAGAAAGATATTACAAATATTATGCTAAACAATAATGGTTGTGATTATAAGAGTTAACGTAAAGCACCCAATGTTTGCATGGTGTTTTACTTTGTTTGACTTCATGGATTTTCTTGAGCATATTACATTCATTTTGTTTCTGCACGAATATCTTTAAGCCGCAGTAATACCTAAATGCATGATCGTTTTCATTATCCACTAAAAATGGTTGAGCTTTTGGCAGTTTGAGGAGCAATCAAATGTCACCATGTCCATATTGCTTTAAAGATTTACACTTTTTGAATGTTTAATAGTAAAACTCATGGAAAAAAACAATGCACTTGTCAGATCCCAGGGCTACTGTCGGGCTAGACCTATATTGGTTTAGGTGGTAGTGTGACTTTAAAGCGCTATGCTAAGTGCACACGTTCAGGAATGTTTGCAGAATATTCCTGAGCAAAAATGCACATTTTCCGTGGTAAAAACGTGCGTTTTTTTCACGGTTTTTGGTGCGGATTTTGCGCGTTTTTACCGCGATTTTTTTCCAGAACTTTCTAGGTCAATAATATAGCGGGAAAAATGCTAGAATTCCACGAAATTAATGAACATGTTGGTTCTTTTTCCGAGATGCGTTTTTTTCGTGGAAAAAAACGCACCATGTGCACAAAAATTGTGGAATTCATTCTAAATGATAGGATGCTTAATTCATGCGTTTTTGACGCGTTTTTTCCCCATGAAAAAACACGAAAAAAACTCAAATAATCCTGAACGTGTGCACATAGCCTAAACCATAGACCTTTGGTTTCACTGACATAAATCTTATCTTAGGGAACTGATGAAACCCAAAAAAGTAATATTGAGGAGATTCTAGCTGATCCAAGTGTTCTTCAAGCTCTCCAAAAATGTTACATACGAAGGAAGAAGATTTGGATGCTAATGCTAGTGATATGGAGGTTTTCCCTGAAAGCAGCTCACAGCAGAGCTTTCAACCACAATCACACAGTGCTTCCCAAGAAGAACAAATAAACCTTCCAGAGCAAGAGGTCACCATGATATCAGAAAGCACTTAAGGCCCCATCTCACATAGCGAGATCGCTAGCAAGATCGCTGCTAAACAGCCATGAGCATGGTCTTAGAGGCTTTCCGTAGCTGGATGACTTAGGGGTTGTCATGACAACTCCGGGTCATCATAGCTCAAATCTGGCCCTGCGTTTACATCGCGGGGACGCCGATCTGAAGGCAGAAGGAGCACCCATCCCTCTGCCTCCCCCCTGAACATGCTATCGCAGTCCATCGCAGACCATCGCAGCAATCAGGGGATTAATAGCCAGGGGCGGGCGCAGACGCCGATCCTGGCTGTTAATGCAGGAAGCTCAGCCACCGGCAGCGCTGAGCTCCTACACTGACCGGGCAGGAGGTGCTGATATTGTCAGCACGGAACTGTCACTGCGTGTTTACACGCAGTGACAGTTTAAATGCATGACGGGCATAGCACGTCCTAGTGCGGGAACTTACATCCTGTCATGCCCGCCAATGGACGTTAAGGAGGCAGATTTCTATTATCAGAGGAAACAAAATGAATATCATGTTATGCCCTCTTGGCTAACCCTGAGGCTAAGTGCACACGTTGCGGAATTGCCGCGGTAATTTCCACGGCAAGCCCGCACCTCCCTGACGCGGGAAATACGCATTTTTTTGGTATGCATATTCCCGCTAAAAACTAGCGTTTTGCAAGCGTAATCTTAGCTTGCAGAATGCTAGCGTTTTCCAAGCGATCTGTAGAATCGCTTGGAAAACAGATTGACAGCTTGGTCACACGAGTCAAACAATGTGTTTGACAAGTGTGACCAACTTTTTACTATTGATGCCGCCTATGCCTCATCAATAGTAAAAAGATCTAATGTAAAAATTATAAAAAAAAATTAATCGTGCTATTCTCACCTTCCGGCGGGCCCCGCAGCCTTCCTGGGCCTCAGCAACGCTCCCGGCCAAGGATGCATAGCGACAATGACCCCAGATGACGTAGCATCATGTGAGTCGCACGTACCAGGGCTTATGGGGTACTCGGCACCGAGCCCGTTCACTTCAATGGGGGAGAGGTCACGGGTAGCGCAGCTCGGTCCGTTGCCCTGGGCGCTCATTCAAAGGGGATATTTACAGGGGATAATAGTAATTGTTCGTGATGCCACCTGTGGTTCCTGATCAGGGTGACCAGCGCTGCAGGGTGAATCCTCTGAGGGGTTGTTATTGGGCAGCAAGGTGTTAAGTCTCCCACAGGTGAGACTAATCCCTCGAGGTATATGGCGGTGCATGGGTGCAAGCAATAAGGCAGACACACACAAGTCAGTCTCTTTCCATACCTTTACTGGTGATGGTTGCAGGCATGTCCCGGGAAGCTGCTCAGGGTGGAGGATGCACGTCCAGTAATCACTGTGTAGGTTTAAGGCCTCCTTATTCCTCAAAGTGTGTGGGTTTCTAACTTGCATGAAGCTAAGTTTAACTCCTTCTCCTTGCTACGCCCGGCTGATCTTGTGATGAGGTCTTTTTGTGGACAGAACAGTGTCTCTATGGTGGTACCTGCCAGACCCCCGTCTTCCTGACCCCGGTTACGTATCAGCACTGAAGGGCCCCTCTGCGACTTGAAGTCCAGTGTAAGGTTCTTTGTCTCTGTTGACATGTTCCTTGAAACTCAGTTTTCCGTCGGCCATTTTGCTTTCTGTCTTTCTGCAGCTCTTGCCCTCAGTTAATATGGAGTTTCCAGTTTTCATGTTCCCGCCCTGATTCTTCCCTCTTGCTTCTTAAGCAGCCTCAGCTGAACAATCAGTGCTCCTGAATCAAGCCTCAGTCAGTCTGTGACCTGACTCCTGGAAGCCTTGGACTTGTACTCCAGCTATTCCCTACTGAGGAACCTTGGAACACTTTTGGACTCTGGAAACCTGCTGTTTGGTGAATCCATGTTTGCAGAGGAATTACGGTACAGAGAAGAGATCCTGAACCTGCTTTGGAGATTTATTGTAGTGCTTGAAGTTACTCTGGCCTGCTGTGTCTCCTGTCGCTGTTCCTGCAAACTGTGTGAACTTTTCAGCATGCTTGTATGAAGTAATACAAGTCATTTAATTTCAACCTATGTCTCCTGTGTTTCCTCGCACCCAAGCACAAGACGCTATAGGAACTGTACACTATACATGACAAGATTCAGGAGCCAATGTTTAGTGTCTGCTGGGTCTGGGAAAGCCGTGTCTGCTGTGACTGTGGATATCAGATGTCCGTTTAATACCTTATGTGATGACAGTGGTTGTGACTTCTCACAACCATTCCAGGTGAGCGCATTCCCTTAAAATTTTACTCTGGAGTGTTACCACAGGTAAACACTATTGTTTTTTTTTTTTTTTTTTTTTTTTCCTCTTCCAGCACTTCTGCCTTAAAAGATCTGGAAGATGGAGGCCCGCATAAAGGAACTTTGCGGAGTGACTGATACAATCCTTTCAGATGTACAGACTTTAAAAACCCGTTTTGCAAGCCTACAGGACCTCACTAATCATAATTTGCAAGTGTTTGGACAGACTACCCAGGAATTGCGAGCCAGGATTGAGGCTCTAGAGGAACGAGCCCAGGCTCCTGCCATAACCCCGAGTTCTGGGATCCCCAAATTACCTCCTTTTCGTTTTGGCGGTGAACGTGAGAAATTCAGGGGATTTATTAATCAATGCAATTTATTTTTCTCTGCACATGCTTCACAATTTCCCACTGAACGATCCAAAGTGCTTACTATAATCATGTTGCTTACCAATAAGGCTTTGATGTGGGCAAACCCTCTGATTGAGACTGAGGATGATTGTTTGAATCACCTTAATGCTTTTATTTCAGCCATGGGGCAGGTGTTTGATGACCCCAATCGAGGTGCAACAGCTGAAGCAGCCATGTTAACTTTGCGCCAAGGTAAGTGTTCAGTAGCCGAATATGCCCTGGATTTCAGGAGATGGGCTCTTGATACCACTTGGGACACTTCCGCTAAAAAATCTATTTTTCGGAAAGGGTTGTCTCCACTGATTAAGGATGAACTTGCTCGTGCCGACCCTCCCACTGCGTTAGGTGACTTTATTAACTATTGTATCCGTATTGATGCTCGTCTGACTGAACGCAGACAAGAGAGATGGTTCGAAAATAATCGCACTAACCTTTTACTACCTCCCTCCTCAGCAAAGGACCTTTGAGTAGGATCACAAGGAACCAGAACCTGAACCCATGCAGGTGGACTCTTTACAAAGACGGATTAGTGATGCACGCAAAGAACATCGTATAAAGGAAAATCTATGTTTCTACTGTGGTAAGTCAGGGCACTTCATTATAAACTGCCCCAGCCGTTCTCATAAGACTACTGCAGCAGTCATTCACTGTGAGTGTTGCGAGAGGAGCTCTGTCATGTCCGAGCCTCAGGCTCCAGAGAGATCTGCTGCAAGAGATCTTGATTTCTCAGACTTAAACTCTGTTAGTTCTGGGGATCGATGACGGTATAAACGCTGCAATTTTTCAAGTTTCCTCAGCGGTGTCCCAGCTGAGTTGTAAAAGAAACAATTCTCATTGCTTCCTTTCCATCAAACTCTGGGTTGACTCAGTCTGGGTGTCTAGCTCTGCTATGATCGACTCAGGAGCAAGTGGAAATTTTATGGATATCTCCTTTGCTCTGAAACAGGGGATACGTTCAGTGAAGAAGGCTACTCCAGTACAGATGGAGACTGTGGATGGCTCTCTACTGACTTCTGGACCAGTGGATCAAGAAACAGAGCCTTTGAGGGTCCTTATGGGTAAAGATCATCAGGAGAAAATGTCTTTTTTGCTTATCTCTTCTCCCCACTTTCCCATTATTCTAGGGCTACCATGGCTGCAGGCGCAGAATCCTACGATTAACTGGGAGACCAAGGAATTACACTTTCCGGAGAAACAGATGAGTCAAGGAGTTTCAGCTTGCTCTGTTCCTAAAGGAACCATGTCAGTCCCTGAACTACCAGCTGTATACCAGGACTATGTGGATTTATGTGACAAGAAGAACGCTGATCAGCTTCCTCCTCACCGTCCATATGATTGTCCAATTGAATTATTGCCTGGAGCCGAGATACCTTTTGGTAAGATCTACCCCCTAGCGGGGCCCGAGCTAAAAGCTTTGAAGGATTATATAGACGAAAATTTAGCCAAGGGCTTCATACGCCCCTCTTCATCTCCCGCAGGTGCACCCATCTTCTTTCTGAAGAAGAAAGATGGATCTCTGAGACCCTGCATAGACTATAGGGAACTCAATAAGGTTACTATTAGAAACCGTTATCCATTGCCTTTAATCCCTGAGTTGTTGGAGAGAGTGCGGCATGCCAAAATTTTCTCTAAACTGGATCTCCGATCTCCGTGGGGCCTATAACTTGGTCCGTATTAGACCTGGGGATGAATGGAAGACTGCTTTCAGGTCACGCTATGGACACTTTGAATATCTAGTTATGCCTTTTGGTCTGAGTACCGCCCCAGCCACTTTCCAACACTTCGTGAATGATATCTTCAGGGATCTCCTAGATACATTTGTGGTGATTTATCTGGATGATATTCTAATTTTTTCTAACTCCGCAGAGGAACATCATGGACATGTGAGAATGGTCTTAGAACGCCTAAGACAAAACCATCTCTACATCAAACTTGAAAAATGTGACTTCCATAGGACCGAAATTCAATTTCTGGGGTATGTACTATCTACGCAAGGGATTAGTATGGATGGAAGCAAGACCCAAGCCATCAAGGATTGGCCAATTCCTAGAAATGTGAAGGAGGTGCAGCGTTTCATCAGGTTTGCCAACTTCTATAGACGTTTCATTAAGAATTTTTCTGAGGTAGTGTCACCTATCACCCAACTTACCCGGAAACAGTCTAGGTTCTCCTGGACCCCGCAAGCTCAGGAAGCATTTTCCTGTTTAAAGGATAAATTTACCACCGCACCTATCTTAGTACATCCCAACCCCGAGCTTGCCTTCATAATAGAGGTGGATGCTTCAGACTGTGCCGTTGGAGCTATACTCTCTCAGAGAACAGGTGAGAAGAATGTCTTGCATCCCTGTGCCTTCTTTTCCCAGCAGTTGTCTTCGGCTGAGAGGAACTACGATGTGGGCAATAGAGAATTGTTGGCCATTATTGCCGCCTTCAAGGAATGGAGACACCTTCTTCAGGGAGCTGCACAGCAAATAGTCGTCCTGACAGACCATCGTAACCTTGAATTTATCAGGTCGGCTAAGTGCCTGACTCCTCGCCAGGCTCGCTGGAATCTTTTCCTAAACCAATTTAATTTTGTCATTTCTTATAGACCAGGATCGCGCAATGGAAAGGCTGATGCACTCTCTAGGATTCATTCAGCAGAGACACGTCCACTTACTCCTCCTAAGACTATTCTTCCTGACTCTAGATTCCTGGGAGTGATTCATAATCAAGACCTACTTAAGGACATCAAGGAAGCATACCATGCGGATTCTTTGTTGGCTCAACCCCCAAGGGACGTAAGTCTTGTCTTTAAGAATGGTGTGTGGATTCAGGGACAACGTCTGTATATACCTGAAACAGTCAGATTGAGAGTATTGCAACTCATCCACGATTCCAAGATAGCCGGGCATAGGGGAATTCTAAAGACACAAGAATTTCTTTCTCGTTTCTTTTGGTGGCCCACTTACAGGAAAGATGTCTTAAACTATGTCACTTCATGTGAAGTCTGTGCAAGATGCAAAACACCTCGCTCCTCACCAACTGGTCTGTTGCAACCTCTTCCCACCCCGTCCCGCCCGTGGGGATCCATTTCTATGGACTTCATTGTGGAGTTACCAACCTCTTAAGGGAAGAACACCATTCTAGTGGTGGTTGACCGTCTAACAAAGGCAGCTCATTTTATCCCTTGTGTCGGCTTACCCACTGCAAAACAGACATCAGACTTGATGATTAAGAATGTGTTTCGCTTACATGGAGTACCGGATGAGGTCATTTCGGATCGAGGGGTGCAATTCACTTCAAGGTTTTGGCAAAATTTCTGTGCAGCATTGGACATTAAAGTAAACCTTTCTTCTGCTTTTCATCCCCAGACTAATGGACAGACAGAACGAACCAATCAGACCCTGGAGCAGTATCTCTGCTGTTTTATCTGCCACCTACAGGATGATTGGGTGGATCTACTTCCACTGGCTGAGTTCTCTTATAACAACTCTCAGAGCGCCTCCACTAAGTAGTCTCCTTTTTACTCCAATCTAGGTTATCATCCTAACATTCTTCCTCGATATCCCATAGATACGCCCTTGCCGGCAGTGGCTGAAAGAATCACTTCTTTACAAAAGAATATGGATCTTCTAAAGGAAAATCTAGAATTGTCTCAGGAAAGGTACAAGAAAGCAGCAGATAAATTTCGTAAACCTGCACCAGCTTTCAAGGTAGGAGATTTGGTCTGGCTGTCAACCAGAAATCTTAAATTAAAGATTCCATCGTCTAAATTGGGACATAAGTACATTGGACCTTATAAGATCAATAAGATTATAAGTGCTGTTGCTTGTCGTCTTCAACTGCCCAGAACTATGAGAATCCACCCTGTCTTTCATGTATCCCTACTAAAGGCTGCAACACCCAATACGTTTCCTGGACGTTCTTCTCCTTGCCCTGACCCAGTGCTGGTCGATGGTCAGGAAGAATTTATGGTGGAAAGGATTCTAGATTCCAGGTTGTACAGAAATCAGTTGCAATATTTGATTAAATGGCAGGGCTACCCAGTGGAGGACAACTCATGGGAACCAGTCAATAATGTAAATGCTCCTCGCCTGCTCCGCCAGTTTCATCAGAGGTACCCTGACAAGCCTGGTCTGAGGTCATCCGGAGGTTGTCCCTAAGGGGGGAGTAATGTAAGGTTCTTTGTCTCTGTTGACATGTTCCTTGAAACTCAGTTTTCCGTCGGCCATTTTGCTTTCTGTCTTTCTGCAGCTCTTGCCCTCAGTTAATATGGAGTTTCCAGTTTTCATGTTCCCGCCCTGATTCTTCCCTCTTGCTTCTTAAGCAGCCTCAGCTGAACAATCAGTGCTCCTGAATCAAGCCTCAGTCAGTCTGTGACCTGACTCCTGGAAGCCTTGGACTTGTACTCCAGCTATTCCCTACTGAGGAACCTTGGAACACTTTTGGACTCTGGAAACCTGCTGTTTGGTGAATCCATGTTTGCAGAGGAATTACGGTACAGAGAAGAGATCCTGAACCTGCTTTGGAGATTTATTGTAGTGCTTGAAGTTACTCTGGCCTGCTGTGTCTCCTATCGCTGTTCCTGCAAACTGTGTGAACTTTTCAGCATGCTTGTATGAAGTAATACAAGTCATTTCATTTCAACCTATGTCTCCTGTGTTTCCTCGCACCCAAGCACAAGACGCTATAGGAACTGTACACTATACATGACATCCAGAGTCTCCGGTTTTTCCCACTAGCTGTGAAGATACTAGCAAGCTCGGACCCGGTGTCCGGTCGTGTAGAGTGGAGGATAAGCTATCGTCGCTATTTCTCCTCAGTCACTCTCTCCCTTTTGTCCACTCACCTGTCGTCCTACGCACACCTTAATATAAGCACAGGCAGCAGTAGATGTCAGCTTCTCGCTCAAACTTCCTCAGCCCTCAGGCTAATCTGACAGGGGTTTCTCCTCCCAGCTCGTCTGAGGTAACTCCGTTCTGAGATGTCGTGTCTGCTCTCCTGAGGTAACACCAACAACTAACTAACTTTCAGCTAGATTGTCTTCATCTCACTGCTGTCTCAAGGGCTCGCTCTGGTGGAACCAGGAAAAATGTCAAGTGTTGTGTGCTTATCAGGTATTTGTGAATTACCTTTCTGTGCATCCTCCAGGGAACATGTGGCACCAAGCTCAGCTGGGCTACACATCCCCCCCTAGTTAATATCAGCACTCCCGGGCTGAAAAAGAAAACAATTTTTGTAACATAACAATAAACATAACTCATCCCTTGCGGGAGGTAAGGACACTTTAAACGTTACAATGTGTACAAATGGCAATAGAAAAATATCAAATACTTTCACAGTGCAAATAAATACAAGATTCTTGTGGAGGACCCGTACCAAACCTCCCACAGCGGTCATGGGTGGGCTGCAAGACTTCTCTGCTGCAAACCTCACTCAAGGCCACACCATACGGGTTTTTCTTCTGAGGTAAAATAGCTTACTTAAAACCAAGATGGGGCACTGAGTGCCAACTATTTACAACATAGTTTTTGGGCTGGAAAAGTCCTCAGCCACGCAGTCCTTCAAAAAGAAACACATTTCACCTATCACATTACCCAACTAGGGTATACTACTTCAGCATGTAAACATTATCATCATATAACATTCTCAATAAAATGCAATTCTCTTCATAACTTTGTACAATTGAGTAAACCCTGTCTGGGTCATACTAGATTAATTTGCTAGGACTACTCTTGGTACCTAATAGGTAACCTTCCTTTCGTTGTACGTACTGACCTACGTGGTGTGGTGTCAGGTATAGTAGCATCTAGCCTATCTGTGCTGCGTGCTGGCAAACTGTAAATCCGCCTCCACCTCTCTAGGGATCTGGCAAGCATACTAGCGACTGGGCGATGCGGTTCTGCTCCGCCAGGGGATTCTTCTACCTGAGACCCAACATCTGAAGGTTCCACATTTTGAGATTCCATTCTTTGAGATACTACTTCTGGAGATGCTACAGGAGCAGGTTCTTCTTGAACTATTTCTTCTGCTGCGGCAACTGGCTCAACTGGACGTTGAAGCGCTTCTTGTGGTTGGTAAAATTGAAGTACTGGAATAATCACAGCGTCTCCGATACAAGGCCAATCTGCAGGAAAATCTCCTAAGTCCGTGTGTATGACTTCACCTGATTTCTCTTTTTCCATAACAAGCTCTTTCTCGGGAAGTTTTAACATGTCTGGACACAGTTTTAGGTGGTCTCTGGATACCGTGGTGGTCGTTTTTCCTCCATCTTTGCTAATGGTACAGGTTTTCCTGTTGTCAAATTTGGAATTTTGCACGACATATGGCTCTTCTTCCCACTGATCATCCAATTTGTGCATTCTTCTTTTTCTTTTTAGCACAATTTCTCCAGGCATAAAAGGTTTAGCTGGCGCACTTTTGTTGTAGTTCTCCTCTTGCTTTTCCCTTACTTGATTGAGACTATCTTCCACGCAGGCTTGTACTCTCCTGTACTGTTCCTGTCTGTTTGTGTCCCAATCTTCAGTAGTAACATCAGCTTCTGGTTCTACAACACCAAGTTCCAAATCCATGGGCAGCTTTCCTGGTCTTGCTCGCATAAGGTAGGCTGGAGTGCAATTGGTGGAGCTCACAGGTATGTGATTGTACAGATCTACCAGGTCAGGTAGTAGGTCTGGCCACCGATTCCTCTCCTCAAGTGGTACCGTCTTCAGCAGATCAATGACTATGTGATTCATCTTCTCACAGAGACCATTGGTTTGGGGGTGGTACGGTGTGGTTCTTATCTTCTTACACCCGTACAAGTGATAGAATTCCTTAAACAACTCGGCTTCAAAGGCAGGACCTTGATCAGTTAACACTTGCTCTGGATATCCATGGGGTCTGCAGAAATACGCCTGAAACGTCTTTGCTGCTGTTTTAGCTGTCAGATCTTTGACAGGGGCGACCACCAGGAACCTGGAGTAGTGATCCACCATCGTCAGGGTATATGAGTATCCTGACCTGCTGGGTGACAACTTGACATAGTCCAATGCCACGATCTCCAAGGGACGAGTCGTCTTGATGGGTTGCAGGGGTGCTTTCTGGCTTCTGTAGTCTTTTCTTCGGAGGCTACAGGACGCACAGTTTTTACACCATTTCTCGATGGAACTTCGCATTCCCACCCAGTAGAAACGACACTTCAGCAGGGTTTCCAGGTTCTTCCAGCCAAAGTGCCCCGCTCGATCGTGGTAGGCTTCCAACACCATCTGGATGTCTGTTTTTGGCAGTACTATCTGCCATACCATCTCATGGGTTCTGGGGTTGACGTACCTTCGGCACAGCTTCTCTCGGTAGATAAACAGCCGGCTTCTCTCATTCCACAGCTGCTTTGCTTGTTGAGACGCATCCTTCTCCAAGGAGGAACATTCCTGAGTTATCAGTTCCTTGATGTGGCTGACAACCGGGTCACTGTTCTTGGTCTCCTTCCAGCTGTGGTGAGGTAAAGGGTTTAACGTCTTTCCACGCTGCCTCCTGTAGGCTCGTTGCTCGTGGATCATCCCATTTCTGTGGAATGCAGGTAGCTCAATCTCTTCTAGGTCATCCGATTCCTCTTCTGTGTCGGACTCATGCGGCATTCTGGACAAGGCATCAGCGTTGGCGTTCTTACGGCCTGCCCTGTACTTGATTGTAAATTGATAATTCGACAGCCGAGCCATCCAACATTGCTCCATGGCTCCCAGCTTGGCTGTTTCAAGATGTGTCAAGGGGTTATTGTCTGTGTAAGCAGTGAACTTGCTGGAGGCTAGGTAATGCTTGAATCTTTCTGTAATGGCCCAGATCAGCGCCAGGAACTCCAACTTGAAGCTGCTATAGTTCTCTGGGTTTCTCTCAGTCGGCCGGAGCTTCCTGCTTGCATATGCGATGACTTTTACTTGGCCATTTTGCTTCTGACTGAGGACAGCTCCCAATCCTTCATTGCTGGCATCAGTGTACAGCAGGAACGGCTGGCTGTAGTCAGGGTAGGCTAAGATTTCATCGCCTGTCAGGATCTCTTTCATCTCTTTGAATGCCTCAGCTTGTTCTTTACCCCAGTGGAATGGAGGATTTCTGCTCTTGAGGGGTTGTCCTACCAGGAGGTCCTGCAGAGACGCTGCTTTCTTGGTGTAGTCCTTTACAAACCTCCGGTAGTAACCTGTCAGTCCCAGGAACTGACGCACCTCCTTGAGATTCCTTGGTTCTGGCCATTTCTGGATGGCAGTGACCTTCTCGGGGTCCGGCGCTACTCCTTCTGAGCTGACAATATGTCCCAAGTACTGTACCTTTTGTTTGAGGAGATGGCACTTTGAAGGCTTCAGTTTCATCCCATACTTGGACAGTGACTCGAATACCTCTGCCAGGTGCTTCAGATCAGGGCCGGCGTCAGCACCCGGCACACCCGGGCAAGTGCCGGGGCCCTGAGCAGGCGGGGGGGCCCGCTCGCAGTCTGGCGCCCGTTAGCGGAGGAGAGCGGTGTCAGCGCCGCCACTGGGCCCCCCCGCTTGCTCAGGGCCCCAGCATCAGATGGCACAATACTTACCTCTCCCGTGCCTCTGCTGACGCGGCTCCGGGCTCCAGGGGGCGCCGGCGCTTCCTCTCACAGCAGCGCCGCTGAATGACGTCATCATTCAGCGGCCGGCTGTGGCAGAAAGCGCGGGGACGCCAGACAGGTAAGACGTGTGTGTGTGTGTGTCTCTGTGTGTGTCTGTGTGTATGTAGTGCGGTGCTTTGTGTGTGTGTGTATGTGTGTGTGTATGTATGTGAGAGAGTGCTTGTGTGCTGTCTGTGTGTGATGATGGGCAGGCATTGCTAATAATGGGGAGGCATTGATGATGATGATGGGGAGAAGATGATGATAATGGGCAGGCATTGATGATAATGGGCAGGCATTGATAATGGGGAGAAGATGATGATGGGCAGGCATTGCTGATAATGGGGAGGCATTGATGATGATGATGGGGAGAAGATGATGATAATGGGCAGGCATTGATGATAATGGGCAGGCATTGATGATGGGGAGAAGATGATGATGGGCAGGCATTGCTGATAATGGGGAGGCATTGATGATGATAGGGAGAAGATGATGATAATGGGCAGGCATTGATGATAATGGGCAGGCATTGATGATGGGGAGAAGATGATGATGGGCAGGCATTGATGATGATGGGGAGGAAATGATGATGTGCAGGCATTGCTGATAATGGGGAGGCATTGATGATGATGATGGGGAGAAGATGATGATAATGGGCAGGCATTGATGATAATGGGCAGGCATTGATGATGGGGAGAAGATGATGATGGGCAGGCATTGATGATGATGGGGAGGAGATGATGATGGGCAGGCATTGCTGATAATGGGGAGGCATTGATGATGATGATGGGGAGAAGATGATGATAATGGGCAGGCATTGATGATGGGGAGAAGATGATGATGGGCAGGCATTGCTGATAATGGGGAGGCATTGATGATGATGGGGAGAAGATGATGATAATGGGCAGGCATTGATGATAATGGGCAGGCATTGATGATGGGGAGATGATGATGGGCAGGCATTGATGATGATGGGGAGGAGATGATGATGGGCAGGCATTGCTGATAATGGGGAGGCATTGATGATGATGGGGAGAAGATGATGATAATGGGCAGGCATTGATGATAATGGGCAGGCATTGATGATGGGGAGAAGATGATGATGGGGAGGAGATGATGATGATGGGCAGGCATTGATGATAATGGGGAGGCCATGATGATGATGGGGAGGCAATGATGATGATAAGGAGGCAATCATGATGATAATGGGGAGTCTTTCCACAGCGCCCTTTCCTGAGCCGTAACAGTGCAGAACGCAGTACAGCGCAGAGGTGAGCTCCATATTTTGTATGGATCATTATATGGGGACCAGTATCCTGTATGGAGCATTATATGGGGACCAGTATCCTGTATGGAGCATTATTTTGGGTCCAGTATTCTGTATGGAGCATTATATGGGGGGTGACATCCTGCATGGGGTATTATATGGGTGATGAGGGGGAGACTGTGGTGCCCATAATATTGTATGGAGGACTGTACTGTCCAGTCTGTTCTGTGCGCTGTGAGGATTTGGCGGTTTTTGAGCTATTGTACAATTTACAATAGATATCACTCATGTAATGGAAGAAGTGAAGTATTTGGCATTGTACTGTACCTATATTTCTCTGCTTTATCTGTGCATCATGAATCGTGGTCTGTGTTAAAGGGGCCCACTGAGGCTCTTTCGCCCGGAGCCCATAAAAACCTGGAGCCGGCCCTGCTTCAGATGATCCTCATACGTCTCGGAGTACACAATTACGTCGTCCAGGTACAGCAACACGGTTTCAAAGTTGAGATGTCCCAGGCAACTCTCCATCACTCTCTGGAACGTTCCCGGGGCACTGCTGAGTCCAAACGGCATTCTGTCAAACTCACAGAGTCCCATCGGGGTGGTGAAAGCCGTCTTCTCCCGATCCTCCTCAGCCACAGCTACTTGCCAGTACCCACTAGTGTGGTCGAGGGTGGAAAAGTAGTTAGCAGTTTTTAAGGCAGCTAAGGATTCCTCAATGCGTGGTAAAGGGTATGCATCTTTATGTGTTATGCGATTTACTTGTCTGTAATCTACACACATTCTCATGCTTCCATCCTTTTTCTTAACTAGGACTAGAGGTGCTGCCCAGGGACTACAACTATCCCTTATCACCCCTGCTTCCTTCATGTCACGCAACATTTCCTTAGCTTTCTGGTAGTGTGCTGGAGGTATAGGCCTGTACCGCTCTTTGATGGGAGGATGACTGCCTGTAGGGATATGATGCTGTACTCCCTTAATTGTCCCAAAGTCAAGTGGGTGTTTGCTAAATACCCGTGTGTACTCCTGTACCACCCGTAGTACTCCCTGTTTCTGGTGGGCGGGAGTGGTGTCTGTCCCGACATGGAGCTGCTGACACCAATCCTCCACCTGGGTTGCTGGGTCATTATCCTCCGCTGGTTGGCGGGAGGCTAAGGACTCGGTCGTGAGAATGGAGTTGTTATCTACGGTATGTAATTTAGCAACAGTGGCATAACGTGGTAAATTTACTTCATCTTCTCCCCAGTTGAGAAGACGTACTGGTACCCTCCCATTTCGTACTTCTACTACCCCTCTAGCAGTCAAGAGTGTAGGTCTGTGCTCTGAACAATGGGGCTCTACTACTGCTTGGTAGTTCTGTCCTCTCAGACCTATTGCTGCTCTACACCATATAAGCATTTCACTCATTGGGGGTATCACAATGGGGTTCGGGTCTGTTACCCGTACATTACCAATTTCACCATCTGTCAGCTTCGCTTGCTGCTCGCACATCAGGGCTCGGATCTCCCTCTGGATCACTCCCTTTTGCTTTGGCTTGGCAACTTCAGCGAGCTGTTGGAGCAACAACACAACTTCTCCCAGACAGTTACTAATAATGTTTGTACCTAAAACCACATTTAAGCCATTTTCCTCATTTACAGTCTTTACTACTAAGAGTCCCTGATCCTTCAGCTCTACTCTGCCCACCTTTACGTCCACGTTTTTGGCTCCTAGTATATCAACAGGGAGACCATTAGAGGCATACACAGCAAAGTCAGGGCTCGGGGGCTGGAGACTGTCCATGGACCAAAACTTATTATAGAGGACATCAGGTATGATGGTCACCTGAGATCCAGTGTCCAGCAGGGCAGGGATTGCGATCCCGTCCAGGATGATGGACAGGTAGGGTCTTCCTCCCACAAACCTGCGGTTCCAGTCTGAGGGGCCTGATGAGTCTATTCCTGGGTGTTGGCCCTCGGACCCAGGATCTGCTCGTTTAAATGACACTGTCGGGCTAGATGACCTTTTCCGTTGCAACGGTAGCAGATGATCTCTCGGCGAGGATGGTGCTGATCAGGGGTCGCTCCTGGGGGTGGCGTTGTCCTCCTCCGGTGGGGCGACGTCCTCCTTTTCCTCCGGTTCATCCAAGGGACATCCTCTGGGCAGTCGGCTAGCAGGATCTTTCCTCCTTCTTCCTTCCGCAGTTGCAGGGCACTCATTACAGCGGCCAGGTTTTTAGTCAGCTGGCGCACTTCTGAGCGCAGACAGTCCAACTCAGTAGGGGGCGCCACCTGCGTTTTGGCTTCCGCCACCAGCGGGGAAAAGGTGGATGCTGCCGGCTTTAGAGTGGCTTCACTCGGGTGACACTGGGTTGCCACCTCAGGCTTCTCCAGGGGTCGCAGTCGTCCTTTTATAGCCATATCTTTTAAGGCATCAAAGGTAGCGTCAGGATGATCCAAGGACCACCAGTGCACAGTTCTGCTTTCAGCTTGGGACCTCAGTCCCCATACAAATTGTTCCTTCAACATTTTGCTTTCATTAATGGCACTTATAGGGTTAACCTGTTTGAGAGCTCGCAGGGCCCCCTGTAGTCGGCAGGCGTAGTCCCTAATACTGTCATCTGGTCTCTGAGAGCATTGGTAAAACCTCATCCGGAGATCTCTTTCAGTGCTGTCCTCAAAAATAGTCTGTAGCTTTAAGAAAATTGAAAGCACTGATTCCTGGTCTGCAGCTGTCCAAGTCTCTACTTCCCTTTCTGTAGCCCCAGTCAATTGTCCTAATACTACTGCAGCTCTTTGCTTCTCTGTTATAGGGTACATGTCCATTATGCTGCATATTTTGCGCTTGAACCCTGACAGGGTATCCGGCTTACCGCTATACTGAGGGAGCCACTTTTCTCCAGGCAGGTATGGGAGCGTCAGCGGTACTATCGGGGCCACCGGACCTTGTGAGGGGCCAGCAATTCCATCCTGCGCTGCAGCGCCGGCGGGTAAGTCACCGGAGCGGTCGCTCTGGGCCGCGCTGTCAGCTTGTGGCTGCGACATGTCTGTGCCCCCCCTAGTTAAGTGTGGCCTACCTTCTCCTGAAGGCTGCAGCTCTGCCAGGCACAGCGATGGGGAAGGACCTGCGTCGCTGGCACTCTGAAGCTCTCCACAGGACCTGCCGCCGCGTCAGCGTTGGGGGCGTGTCTGGGACTCCGCGCGCTTTCTGCAGGTACGCCCCTTCTCTTTGCGCTGTAGCGCTGTACTTTGGCGGGCAATGGCGGACAATTGGCGCCAAAAATCACAACAACGGTAACACAGTCTCTAGCACAAAAACAGTCCAATTAGGCACACGGGACTCACATATAGCGAGCTTCTTATCCTGTTCGTGACGCCAAAGATGAGTCGTTCACGTACCAGGGCTTGTGGGGTACTCGGCACCGAGCCCGTTCACTTCAATGGGGGATAGGTCACGGGTAGCACGGCTCGGTCCGTTGCCCTGGGAGCTCATTCAAGGGGGGATATTTACAGGGATAATAGTAATTGTTTGTGACGACATCTGTGGTTCCTGATCAGGGTGACCAGCGCTGCAGGGTGAATCCTCTGAGGGGTTGTTATTGGGCAGCAAGGTGTTAAGTCTCCCACAGGCGAGACTAATCCCTCGAGGTATATGGCGGTGCAGAGGTGCAAGCAATAAGGCAGACACACACAAGTCAGTCTCTTTCCATACCTTTACTGGTGATGGTTGCAGGCATGTCCCGGGAAGCTGCTCAGGGTGGAGGATGCACGTCCAGCAATCACTGTGTAGGTTTAAGGCCTCCTTATTCCTCAATGTGTGTGGGTTTCTAACTTGCATGAAGCTAAGTTTAACTCCTTCTCCTTGCTACGCCCGGCTGATCTTGTGATGAGGTCTTTTTGTGGACAGAACAGTGTCTCTATGGCGGTACCTGCCAGACCCCGTCTTCCTGACCCTGGTTACGTATCAGCACTGAAGGGCCCCTCTGCGACTTTAAGTCCAGAGTCTCCGGTTTTTCCCACTAGCTGTGAAGATACTAGCAAGCTCGGACCCGGTGTCCGGTCGTGCAGAGTGGAGGATAAACTATCGTCGCTATTTCTCCTCAGTCACTCTCTCCCTTTTGTCCACTCGCCTGTCGTCCTACGCACATCTTAATATAAGCACAAGCAGCAGTAGATGTCAGCTTCTCGCTCAAACTTCCTCAGCCCTCAGGCTAATCTGACAGGGGTTTCTCCCTCCCAGCTCGTCTGAGGTAACTCCGTTCTGAGATGTCGTGTCTGCTCTCCTGAGGTAACACCAACAACTAACTAACTTTCAGCTAGATTGTCTTCATCTCACTGCTGTCTCAAGGGCTCACTCTGGTGGAACCAGGAAAAATGTCAAGTGTTGTGTGCTTATCAGGTATTTGTGAATTACCTTTCCGTGCATCCTCCAGGGAACATGTGGCACCAAGCGCAGCTGGGCTACACACATGCGAGACCGCTACGTCATCTGGGGTGATTCTCGCAATGCATTACTGGGAACGGGATTGGCCGGGCGCGTCGATAAGAGGCGGGAAGGCTGCGGGGGCCGCCGGAGAGGTGAGAATATCATCATTTTTTATTTTATTTATTGTTTTACCAGGGATATGGTATCCAGTGCTTGGAGGAGAGTATCCTCTCCTCCAGACCCTGGGTACCATCCGCACATGAACTGCTTACTTTGCGCATGGTGAGCATAGCCACATGAGGAAAGTAAGCGGTTCAATGCATTCCTATGGCCGCGATTCTGGAAAAAGAATGAGCATGCTGCTTTTTTTCGCGATGCGATTGCACCGCTGAAAAAATCGCAGCATGTGCACATCATTGCGGAATCCCATAGTATATAATGAGTTGCATTGGGTAAGCGTTTTTGCCGCGTTTTCGAAAAACCGCGTCAAAAACGTTAAGAATCCTCAACGTTTGCACATAGCCTGAAGGTGATAAATCAAAAAATTGAAGCATTTCTCTGCAGCATATGCACTGCCTTTTCAAATGCTGTTTCACCTTTTATTGATGGCTCTACAAATTTTAGACACTGCTACCAAGCTATTGCGAAACATGAATTATTAAACAGTCATTGTGATGCTGCTAATGCATACCTCATTGCAAAGAAAAACAAAATCATCAATATATTAATAAACCCAGATCAAGCTTCAAAATGAAAGAAGGAAGTACTTCAGAATATTGAAGTCATGAAATGCATTTTTGATGTGGTAAAACTTTTAGGGAAACAAGGCTTGCCATTTCGTGCTCATGAAACCAATGAGTCACTCTACAACCTTAACAATAGTTGATATTAATCATGGTAATTTTTGGAAATGATCTTACTGTTATCCCATTGTGATGTACCATTAAAAATCCACCTTGAAAAAAGTATTCAAGAGAGTGAAAAAAGAAAAGCAAGTTTAGAAAAGGAGGAAAGCTGGGAAAATGGCAGTTGGTCGTGGAAGTTTAGTGACTTTTTATCATACAAGACCGGTAATATAGTTGTTATGGCAGTGGTTCATTGTGTACAGCAAGGCATAGTTTCTGGAATTGGTGAAAAGAGATTTAGCATCCAAGTTGATTCCACTCAAGTTGCAGGAATTGTAGATCAGGCAACAGTTGTCATAAGGTATGTGAAAAATGAAGAGATTCAGGAACGACTCATTTCTGTTCTTCCAGTGACTACCATAAGATCGCTGGAAAATCATTTGATGGTGCAGAAAATATGCAAAGTTTATATGTAGGCTTACGAGCACAGATTGCTAAAGAAGTGCATGACTCTATTTACATCTGGTGCTACAGTCACATACTCAATCTCTGTATCTCCGATTGTTGTGACGTACTTGTGGTAAAAAACTTTTTTGGGTTGTTAAATCGCATGGCATCCTTTATTGGAGATTCACACAAGCAAATGAACATTTGTGGAGAACAACTTCAAAAACGCCATGGTAATGAAAAACTTTTAAGATTACAGAAAATTGGAGAAACAAGATGGTGGGCAAAGACGAAGGCTCTTAATTGGCTATTTGGGGAGAAGCAATTTCTTTTTCTGGATGCCATTGAGGTTTTATTTTTAATCTCACAAATGCACAACTTTGATTCAAGAACTTCATCTGAGGCTACATCCCTGTATGAAAAGCTGTGCGAGTTCAAGACCATTTTAACAGCAAACGTGTTTCTTCCTATCTTTGATGTTATCAGCCCTGTTTAAAAATATTTACAGACAAGTAGCCTTGACTTTATGGTAGCATGGACAATGATCGAAAATGCGATTGACCAGCTTAAGAAGATAACATTTGAACATATTAAAGAAACTGCTACACAGTTTGCATTAACAATGAATGATATAATATTGAGTCGTGATATTATTTCATTCTTGGTGATTGAAACAGAGATCCAAGTGAAGAGGACTGGTGAAAAGAAAAGAATGGCAGGAGAAAGCTCAGTTGATGAACTTCCAGCTGATGAAACACAACGTTTTCGTGTGGAAGTATACAGGCCAATTTTTGATCAAATTTTGTCAAGCCTCACTAAAAGATTTTCGTATAGGAAAGATGTGTATCTTCGTACCGTGTTAGCCAGTAGATAGAAAAATATTTAGACTTGAGAGTCCTCAGTGGTTGATACCTTTTAATGGCTAACTGAAAAGATGGTAACAAATTGCAAGCTTTCGAGACTACTCAGGTCTCTTCATCAGGCATAGACTAATACAACATCTGAAGAATCACATATTTATACACAAAATAGCACAGAAAAAATGCAATAGGTAGGACAAGTGACATGAAGCAGAACTGTCATTATGGCAGAGGGATTAACATAAATATGACTAGTTCATAGATAAGGAGTGAAGGTTTTATTACCCTCTGATTGGGGTCTGGTATTGTGTTGTGATGACCCTAAAAGGTCAGGGAGGCAGATTCCTTAATTGTTGTAGAACGACATAAAACTCTGGGATATATTCATCCCAGCACTAAGAGTGTCAAAGGTCATCATAAGTTTATATTCCCAGACTTTTCTATCCTTCTCAGATTTGAAGTTAGATTTTAATACAAGTAATTCCATATCTGTCATGCTATGACCGGGCATACAAAAGTGTTTGGCCACAGGTAAATCCATTCTTTTTTCTCTTATCGTGTGGCGATGAGAATTCATCCTTGTTCTCAGTTTTTAACCAAGAAGAGGTCAGACTGGACACCTCCACCTGGACGTAACCCTCATTTGGATAAATATATAGACTCATTCAGACATTTGATAAAATCCACCATCATAGCCACCAACAAGAGACAAGCCTCCAACATCAGTGCCCAGGAGAGAAAGGCCATACAGTCTCTGAAAACCAACAAAGAAATCATCATTAAACCTGCTGACAAGGGAGGTGCAATAGTCATGATGAACACATCAGACTATATGAAGGAAGCAAACAGACAACTTACGGACACACGCTACTACAGAAAACTGGAGTCGGACCCTACACAGGACTATTACAAGGAACTAAGCAAGTTGGTATCTTGTCTGTCTGACAAATCCATAAGAGCTGATGACCTGATACCAGAAAGTCCAAGAACAGGGACATTCTACATGCTTCCCAAAATCCACAAAGCCGGAAATCCAGGGAGGCCGATTATTTCATGTGTGGACACCCTTACTGAGCAAGTATCTGGATGGGTAGAGGGTGTTCTTAAACCCCTGGTAAAGGATACACCCAGCTACATTCAGGACACAACTGACCTACTGAATAAACTAGCAGCAATAGGTTCTCTACCAGAAGGAACCATCCTGGCCACCATGGATGTGGAATCTTTGTACTCTAATATCCCACACCAGGATGGATTAAATGCCTGCAAAGTCTTCATGGGAAACACCGGGAATGATGCTGATTCTGTGGTGAAACTCACAAAATTCATCCTCACCCACAATTACTTCGAATTTGACAACAAGATCTATCTTCAGGAGACTGGCACAGCTATGGGAAGTAAAATGGCTCCACAGTATGCAAATCTTTTCATGGCCAAGCTTGAAAGCGAATTTTTGTCCTCCTGCCCCATCAGGCCTCGGGCCTACTACCGCTACATTGATGACATTTTAATCATCTGGACGGAGTCTGAACAACAGCTAAAGACGTTCCATGAACAGTTCAATCAATTTCATCCCATCATCAACTTAACACTTAACTACTCCAGCACTGAAATTAACTTTTTAGACACCACCATTAAGCTAAAGAACAATGAAATAGAGACATCCCTGTATCAGAAGCCAATCGACCGTCCAACATATCTTAAATGGGACAGTTTCCATCCTAAACACATAAAAAACTCTATTGTCTACAGCCAAGCCATCAGATACAACCGTATATGTTCCAACCCCATGGATAGAGATGAACACCTTGGTCGCCTCAGAAAGACTTTTTTGAACCAGGGCTACCATCCAAGAACAATTGAAAACCAAATTACAAGAGCCACCAGAATATCAAGGAATCACCTGCTACATTACAAAGCTAAAGAAGAAAATAACCGGGTGCCTCTAGTGGTCACCTACAATCCAAGTCTGGAGATGCTAAGGGGAGCTGCACGGAAACTACAACCTTTACTACAAAAAGATGCCCGATTACAATCCATATTTCCAGACCCCCCACTACTATGTTTTAGGCAGCCCCCAAATCTAAGAAGCATCATTGTCAGAAGCTCCCTGTCCTCCCCAACAGCTGCAGGAACCTTTCCTTGCAGACAAAAGAAATGCAAGACCTGTACATCTATAATGACCACGGACAGGATAAAGATCCCCAACTCCCATCAGGACTACAAGATACCAGGTACTTTCAGCTGCATCACATCTAATGTGGTGTACCTAATTATATGTACTAAATGTCCAACTGGGGGTCTGTATGTGGGGGAGACCGGGCAAAAACTGAGAACAAGGATGAATTCTCATCGCCACACGATAAGAGAAAAAAGAATGGATTTACCTGTGGCCAAACACTTTTGTATGCCCGGTCATAGCATGACAGATATGGAATTACTTGTATTAAAATCTAACTTCAAATCTGAGAAGGATAGAAAAGTCTGGGAATATAAACTTATGATGACCTTTGACACTCTTAGTGCTGGGATGAATATATCCCAGAGTTTTATGTCGTTCTACAACAATTAAGGAATCTGCCTCCCTGACCTTTTAGGGTCATCACAACACAATACCAGACCCCAATCAGAGGGTAATAAAACCTTCACTCCTTATCTATGAACTAGTCATATTTATGTTAATCCCTCTGCCATAATGACAGTTCTGCTTCACATCACTTGTCCTACCTATTGCATTTTTTCTGTGCTATTTTGTGTATAAATATGTGATTCTTCAGATGTTGTATTAGTCTATGCCTGATGAAGAGACCTGAGTAGTCTCGAAAGCTTGCAATTTGTTACCATCTTTTCAGTTAGCCATTAAAAGGTATCAACCACTGAGGACTCTCAAGTCTAAATATTTTTTAAAAGATTTTCAGAATATAAACAGTTGATAATTGATACGCAATTTTTGCATCTGAAATTTTTTGAAAATATTCTAAATGACCTCAACCAACTCAAGGAAGGCACCCTATTAAGAATCTCAGAATTATCAAAAGTTAATGAAGAAGCTCTTATTAGTGAGCTCAGAAGTTTTGCAAACCTCTTTCCTAAGTTGATGGTACAATTGGATGAATCAGAAAAAACAACTGCACCTACAGAAGAAGATGGAGGAGATTGAGATGAATGGGGTGTAGCTGCACATACGGACGTTGTCAAAATTAAATGCAAGTCATTTAAAAATTGCTTCCTCTGCTGTCTCCAATTACTCTATAAGTGCAATTCCTATTCAGCTGCCTATGAGAATCTGTCTGTGGCATATGAGTACTTACTAGGTATGGACTGGGGTTGAAATTCAGCCCTGGCATTTGAAATCACACAGGCCTATGCTGTTCCACCTCCCCCATCCCCAAGCTCCAGATGGGATATATTACCCTGGATGGAGGAAAGCAAGATTTACTATAAGATCAATATTTCTAATGATACCCATGACCTGCTGGGGTAAGTGAAGGAGTCAACGACTTTGTGTTCCATGACAACTCTTAACAGTGTGGGTGTCTTGAGAACACAGATTTTGATAACAACATAGCAGACAAGGCAGCCCACGACCAGACAGGCCCTTCTGGCATTTGCCAGATGACCAGTCCGGCACTGGTACTTACTGACTCTATCTTTCACACAAGTTGCATGTGAAAGAGCATTCAGCAAGCTCAAACTCATAAAGGCAAGACTGCTGTTTACAATGAGACAAGACGTGCTTGAAGCCTTTATGATCTTGTCTGTGGAGCGAGATCTCGCCAAAGTCAGGTTTCGCCGAGTGAAACCCGACCATATCATGAGGTCGGCCACGTGTTCGATGACCCGAGCGCCAGTGTCGGTTTTCCCATAATGCTTGAAGGGCCTTTTCTTGGCCAATGAGCAAGGACGCAGACTGTGGGCAATGCGATGACATGGGCAGCGGCCAGCACCTTCTTAGAGAAGGGCATTGCAGTGATTGGCTTGCTTTGTGAGGCATCACAGTGCCTATAAAAGCCCTCACCGCCGACCATCATTTTACTTCTGCCGATCTTAGCGTAGGGAGAGGTTGCTGATGCTGGTTCTCAGTAAGGAGAGTGTTAGGCAGGACAAAAAACAATAATTCTGTGCTTGTGCTGATAGCCATTAGCTGTACAGTTACTGTGCAGTGACAGGGGAGGATTTTGGTGTGAGCAGCAGCGCTGGTTCTTAGGCTGCCTGCCAGTGACAGGGGAGGAATTGCTTGTGTGCAGCAGCAGAGCTGATTATTAGGCTGCCTGCCAGTGACAGGGGAGGAATTTCTAGTGTGCAGCAGCAAAGCTGATTATTAGGCTGCTTGCTATCTGTATTGCTGTGTGCACCCTGCTGTGCAGACTGCTTTTTAACACAGCACCTACACAGCACTAATGCTTTAATTTTTTTCTGCACAGTTACCGAGCGTTCATTTTTTCCCACACCGTATGGAGCTGTACGCTCCTCACACTACCATGTACTGACTTGTATCACGGACAAATACATGCTGACTATCTGTGTGTGACTCCGGAAATATATACGGAGATTTCAATTTTCCCCAAAACCGTATACAGCTGTTATCTTCTGATAGAGTACCGTTTTGCTGCCTTGTGTATTACGGTCAAATCCATACTGAGAGAGCGTCTATGTGTGACTAAGGAAAAATACACATAGATTTAAATTTTACCCCAATCCATATACAGCTGATATCTTCTGATACAGTACCGTTTTTCTCCCTTCTGTATTACGGTCAAATCCATACTGAGAGAGCGTCTATGTGTTACTCCTCAATATATACGGAGATTAAAAATTACCCCAACACTGTATACAGCTGTATGCTACAGATACAGTACAGTTTTTCTCCTTCTCATATTTTGATGTTATCCCTACTGAGCCTGTTACCGTGTGTGTTACTCCTGAAATATATACCGAGATTTTAATGACCTCAACACTGTATACAGCTGTATGTTACTGATACAGTACACTTTTTCTCCTTTTCATATTCTGGTGATATCCCTACTGAGGCTGTGACTGTGTGTGTTACTCCTGAAAATATACGGATATTTAAAATTACCCCAACACTGTATACAACTGTACGCTACTGATACAGTACACTTTTTCTCCTGTTCATATTCTGGTGTTATCCCTACTGAGGCTGTGACGTGTGTGTTACTCCTGAAATATATACGCAGATTTCAAATGACCCAAACACTGTATACAGCTGTACGCTACTGATAAAGTACAGTTTTCTCCTTTTCATATTCTGAGGTTATCCCTACTGAGCCTGTGATCGTGTGTGTTACTCCTGAAATATATACAGAGATTTAAAATTACCCAACACTGTATACAGCTGTATGCTACTCATACAGTACAGTTTTTTTCCTTTTCATATTCTAGTGTTATCCCTACTGAGGCTGTGACCGTGTGTGTTACTCCTCAAATATATACAGAGATTTAAAATTACCCCAATACTGTATACAGCTGTACGCTACTGATACAGTACACTTTTTTCTCCTTTTCATATTCTGGTGTTATCCCTACTGAGGCTGTGACCGTGTGTGTTACTCCTGAAATATATACGCAGATTTCAAATGACCCAAACACTGTATACAGCTGTACGCTACTGATAAAGTACAGTTTTTCTCCTTTTCATATTCTGAGGTTATCCCTACTGAGCCTGTGATCGTGTGTGTTACTCCTGAAATATATACAGAGATTTAAAATTACCCCAACACTGTATACAGCTGTATGCTACTCATACAGTACAGTTTTTTTCCTTTTCATATTCTAGTGTTATCCCTACTGAGGCTGTGACCGTGTGTGTTACTCCTCAAATATATACAGAGATTTAAAATTACCCCAATACTGTATACAGCTGTACGCTACTGATACAGTACACTTTTTTTCTCCTTTTCATATTCTGGTGTTATCCATACTGAGCCTGTGACCGTGTGTGTTACTCCTGAAATATAAACGGAGATTTAAAATTACCCCAACAATGTATACAGCTGTACGCTACTGATACAGTACAGTTTTCTCCTTTTCATATTCTGGTGCTATCCCTACTGAGCCTGTGGCCGTATGTGTTACTCCTAAAATATATACGGAGATTTAAAATTACCCCAACACTGTATACAGCTGTATGCTACTGATACAGAACACTTTTTCTCCTTTTCATATTCTGGTGTTATTCATACTGAGCCTGTGAGCGTGTGTGTTACTCCTCAAATATATACAGAGATTTAAAATTATCCCAACACTGTATACAGCTGTACGCTACTGATACAGTACACTTTTTCTCCTTTTCATATTCTGGTGTTATCCATACTGAGGCTGTGACCGTGTGTGTGTTACTCCTCAAATATACACGGAGATTTAAAATTAACCCAGCACTGTATACGGCTGTACGTTTCTGATACAGTACACTTTTTTGGTTTTTATATTCTGGTGTAATCCATTCTGAGCCTGTGAGAGTCTGTGTCTGTTACTCCGCAAATATATACGGAGATTAAAATTTTTCACCTTCACCGTATACAGCTGTACGCTTCTGATACAGTACCATATATCTGCTCGTATTTTGGGTATATTTCCACAAACATGAGGAAGTATGGTGGAAAAGGCCGCGGACGTGGTCGTGGGGGGCCACCTGGTACTGATGGTGTTGGTAGTGGTGCATCTGCTGGTAGTGCCAAAAGCACAATAGCACCTAAGGCAGGAAGTGTTGAGCCTGCGTCATCGTCTGGCTCCAGAAGGCCTGGAAGGCTCCCTTTTCAGGGATTACGTAAATCACTTTTAAAGTCAGAACATCAGGAACAGGTTTTGGCTTACATTGCCGAAACAGCCTCCAGCTCTATCTCCTCCTCTTCTGAAGTTTCAAAAGCTCGAAGCACTGAGTCGTCAGTGCAGGCTTCTGGTCAGGAACAACCCCTTTACTTGTGTCCTTCACCCCCACCAAAAGTGAAGGATGCGGCAGGCCACACTTCAGATTACTCCATGGAGCTTTTTTCACATACCATGCCTGGTTTATCAAGTCAAATCCTGAATTCCCCAGTCCAAGATGAATCTGACATCGAGTGCACTGATGCACAGCCACTGCTAGATGATTTTGCTGGTTTATTCAACCAGAGCACTACATTGCCCTTGCAGTGTACTGAGCCAGAATGTGACCTTGATGAAACTCAGGTGCCCCTTCCCGCATACTATACCACCTTACATGGTGACACAGAGGAAGGTGCAGATGAAATTGAAGAGGAGGTGATGGATGACCCAGTTGTTGACCCGGATTGGCATCCAGTGGGGGAAGAGGGTGCCGCTGGAAATAGCTCAGAAAAGGAGGAGGATCCGCAGCAAGTATCAACATCACAGCTGGGGTTATCTAGCAGGCCCGTAGCAGTCTAAAAAGGTATTAAAAACCAAAAAGAGTTGCAGGACAGCTTGGCCAGACGGTCAAATTAACACAGCGTGCAAGCCCTGAAAATTTATACCATAGTAGGAAGAGTCCAGTGTGGCACTTTTTTGACCAAAATCCTATTGATGAGGCAAAGGTTATCTGTAAAAAGTGCTGAAGGGCCTTTAGCCGAGGGAAAAATCTCCGAAATATGAATACAGTTGCATGCTTAGACATTTACTGAACATGCACTTGCAAGCATGGATGGACTCCAAAACTTCAGGTAGCACATGTGCACCGGGTCCGACTGAAGTTAGCCAGCAATGTTCCATTGCTTCCCCCACTGTAAGCCCAACGGTTGGCACACCACCAGCAAGAAATGTTGAGGTGTCGTCACAGGACCAAAGCAGTCAGGGAATCGCAATGTTTTTGCAACAAAAGACTGCATCTAGGTCATCACCACCACCACCATCACCAACCCCTCTCAGTCCATCATGTCCACCGCTAGTTCCCCCATATGCAGCTCTCAAGTCCAGCTCACCCTACTAGACACTCTGAGTAGGACAAGAAAGTACTCATCCTCTCATCTGCGTACACTGAGTTTGAACGCCTACATTGCCAAACTGATCTCATTAGAGATGATGCCCTTCCGTTTGGTTGAAAGCACAGCGTTTCGAGAGCTCATGGCCTACGCTGTCCCACGCTATAACCTACCCAGTCACCACTTCTTTTCTAGAAAAGCCATCCCTGCCCTCCACCTGCATGTGAAAGACCACATTGTCCATGCACTCAAACAATCAGTGAGTGGAAAGGTGCACCTCACAACAGATGCATGGGCCAGTAGGCATGGCCAGGGACCGTTACGTGTCCATCACTGCGCACTGGGTTAATGTGGTGGATGCAGGGCCCACAGGGGACAGCGGCAGTGAGACAGTGTTGCCTAGCCAACGGTATAGGCAACAGTTGGCTGGAGGCGTTCGACCCTCCTCCTCCTCCAGAAGCGAAAACTCATCAACAGAGCGCCGTCGCACAAGCACTCCATCCGCAACTGCCAGTGTTGCACACGAGGTGTCCTACTATCAAACAGCTAGTGGTAAGCGTCAGCAGGCTGTTTTAAAAATGATGTCTTTGGGTGACAACAGACACACCGCGGAGGTACTGGCCGACTACTTGCAGCGAGAAACTGAGTCATGGCTGGGCAGTCTACATCTTGAGCCAGGCAAGGTAGTCAGTGATAACGGCCGTAATTTTGTGGCGGCCATAGTTCTGGCAAAACTCAGACACATACCTTGCCTGGCTCACACCTTGAACCTGGTGGTGCAGTGCTTCTTAAATAATTATCCGGAGTTAACAGACCTGCTCCATAAAGTGCGAAGACTGTGCTCGCACATCCGTCGCTCGCCCGTAGACTCCATTCGTATGCAGAGGCTGCAGCGATCGCTCCACCTCCCCAAGCACCGCCTAATCATAGACGTTGCAACAAGGTGGATCTCCACCATGCACATGGTTGAGAGGCTATGCGAACAGAGGCAGGCTGTAATGCATTTATGGGAGGATACACGGGCAGGCAGTTTGAGGGCAGACATGGAGTTGTCGGATGTGCAGTGGTCAAAGCTGAAAGGCCTCTGTAAAGTCCTTCAGTGTTTTGAGGAATGCACACGGCTGGTAAGCGCAAACGATGCCATCATAAGCATGAGCATCCCACTTATGTGTCTGCTCATGCAAACTTGGACGCACATTAAGGATCAGGCGTCTGCAGCAGAGGAGGAAGAGGAGGAGGGAAGCCTTGATGACAGTCATCCATTGTCAGTTCAGGGAACTGTCCTGGACGAGGTGGAGGAAGAAGAGGAAGAGGAGGAGGGGGAATGATTATTTTGGGGAGGAGGATGCTTCTCAGGGGGCAAGAGAAAATGTTGGCTTGCCAAGTTTAGGTCCAGGGTTTGTGCGTGACTGGAGGGATGTGGATTTGGCAGAAAGTGCTCCTCCACCCACCACTGGCAGTGCATCACTGACACCTGGAACATTGACCCATATGTGTGATTATGCCTTGTGGATCCTAAAAAGGGACCACCGCATTGGCAAAATGATGAAGGATGACGACTACTGGTTGGCCTGCATCCTCGATCCACGCTATAAAGGCAAATTACAGAACATCATGCCACAGGAGAACCTAGAGCTAATATTGGCAACAAACAAGCAACTCTGGTAAACCGTTTGTTAGAGGCATTCCCAGCAAACAGCAGCAGTGCAGGTTCTACCACGAGCCGTACTGGGCAAAATGGAAGAGGTGTTCGTGGTGCACACAGTCGAAGTGGTGTTGGAGACAGGGTTTCATGACCATGTTGTTGACTGATTTCTCAAGCACAGTTCACACACCTGGTAATCATGAATCTATGGCAACAGACAGGAGACAGCAATTGTCAACTATGGTAAAAAATTATTTTTCCTCCCCTATCGATGTTCTCCCTCAACGGTCATTACCCTTTGACTACTGGGCCTGTAAACTGGACACCTGGCCTGATTTGGCACAATATGCCTTTCAGGAGCTCGCTTGCCCATCTGGTAGTGTGCTATCAGAAAGAGTCTTCAGTGCTGCTGTATCAATCCTGACAGAAAGAAGGACCCGTCTGTTGACGCAAAATGTTGATGATCTAACCTTCATTAAAATGAACCATGCATGGGTTTCAAAGGATTTTGTCCCACCTTCCCCTGATGACACATAGGTTGCCAGCAAAATGGCTCACTTTGTCCTCCTCTCCCTTTGGACTTCTCAAATTCCTCCATTTGCAGCTGCTTTACGTCCATTATACACCTCAACAGATGCCATTTTTGCCACCTCCCGATTTGGGCTAACCCCCCCCTACACCCTCCAACTTTTTATATTCTGGTGTAATCCATACTGAGCCTGTGAGAGCCAGTGTGTGACTCTGGAAAAATATACGTAGATTTACAATTTCCCCAACCCTGTATACAGCTGTACGCTTCTAATGCATTACCCTTTTTCTACTTTATATATTATGGTGTGATCAGTACTGAGCCTGTGACAGCCAGTGTCTTACTCTGGCAAAATATACGGAAATTTACAATTTCCCCAACCCTGCATACAGCTGTACGCTTCTAATGCATTACCCTTTTTCTACTTTTTATATTATGGTGTGATCAATACTGAGTCAGTGTGTGACTCTGGCAAAATATACAGAGATTTACAATTTCCCCAACCCTGTATACAGCTGTACGCTTCTAATACATTACCCTTTTTCTACTTTTTATATTATGATGTAATCAATACTGAGCCAGTGTGTGACTCTGGCAAAATATACAGAGATTTACAATTTCCCCAACCTTGTATACAGCTGTATGCTTCTAATACATTAACCTTTTTCTACTTTTTATATTCTGGTGTAATTAATACTGAGCCTGTAAGAGCCAGTGTGTGACTCTGGCAAAATATACAGAGATTTACAATTTCCCCAACCCTGTATACAGCTGTACGCTTCTAATACATTACCCTTTTTCTACTTTTTATATTCTGGTGTGATCAATACTGAGCCGGTGAGCGTCTGTCTGTTACTCCGGAAAATATGGAGATTTACAATTACCCCTAGACTGTATACAGCTTTACGCTTGGGATACAGAACCCTTTTTGTAAGAAAGTCATCCTCCCCCACCACTCTAAGTGCATCATTGACATATTGGCCCACATGTGTGATTATTTCTTGCGGATCTTTTTATATTCTTGTGTAATCCATACTGAGCCTTTGAGCGTCATTGTCCGACTCCTGAAATATATCCGGAGATTTACAATATTTTGACTATACTATATATACCTGGTATCTGTTGATACAGTACCCCTTTTTTATTATTATATTCTTGTGTAATCCAGACTGAGCCTGTGAGCGTCAGAGTCTGCCTCCTGAAATATTACGGAGATTTAGAATATTTTCACTATACTATATCTACCTGGTATCTGGTGAAACAGTACCCTTTTTCAGCTTTTTATATTATGGTGTAATTCATACTGAGCCTGAGAGCGTCAGTGCTGCCTCCTGAAATATATACTGAGATTTAGAATATTTTGACTATACTATATATACCTGGTATCTGCTGATACAGTACCCCATTTTCTTCTTATTATATTCTTGTGTAATCCAGACTGAGCCTGTGAGCATCAGACTCTGCCTCCTGAAATATATACGCAGATTTATAATATTTTCACTATACTATATATACCTTGCATCTGGTGAAACAGTACCCTTTTTCAGCTTTTTATATTATTGTGTAATACATACTGAGCCTGAGAGCATCACTGTCTGCCTCCTGAAATATATACTGAGATTTAGAATATTTTGACTATACTATATATACCTGCTATCTGCTGATACAGTACCCCTTTTTCTTCTTATTATATTCTTGTGTGATCCAGACTGAGCCTGTGAGCGTCAGAGTCTGCCTCCTGAAATATATACGGAGATTTAGAATATTTTCAATTTACAGGAGCTCGCTTGCCCTGCTGGTAGTGTGCTTTTAGATGGAGTCTTCTGGCTCAAGAATGCCTGGAAGGCTCCCTTTACTGGGAGTAGGTAAACTGCTTTGAAAGACGGAGCATCAGGAACAGATGGCTTACATTGCCGAAACAGCCTCCATCTCTATCGCCTCTTCTTCTGAAGTTTCATAAAATGCAAGGACTGAGTCGTCAGTGCAGGCTCCTGGTCAGGAACAACGCCTTTCCTTGTGTGCTTCACCCCCACCAAAAGTGAAGGATGCGGCAGCCCACACTTCAGATTACTCCATGGAGCTATTTTCACATAACATGCCTGGGTTATCAAGTAAAATCCTGAATTCCCCAGTCCAACATGAATCAGAGATGGAGTGCACTGATGCAAAGCCACTGCTAGATGATTCTGCTGGTACATTCACCCATTTCCCTCGCCATCTACTGAGCCAGAATGTGACCCAGATGAAACTCAGGTGCCCCAGATGAAATTGAAGAGGAGGTGATGGATGACCCAGCTGTTGACCCGGATTGGCATCCATTGAGGGAAGAGGGTACCGCTGGCAATAGCTCAGAAGAGGAGAAGGATCCGCAGCAGGCATCGACATCGCAGCAGCGGTTATCTGGCAGGCCCCGTAGCAGTCCAAAAAGGTGTTAAAAAACAAAAAGAGTTGCAGGACAGCTTGGCCAGATGGTCAAATTAGCACAGCGAGCAAGCCCTGAAAATTTATACCATAGTAGTGGCACTTTTTAGACCTAAATCCTATTGATGAGGCAAAGGTTATCTGCAAGCAGTGCGGAAGGACCTTTAGCCGAGGGAAAAATCTCAGAAATTTGAATACCAGTTGCATGCTTAGACATTTAATGAACATGCACTTGCAAGTGTGGACAGACTACAAAACCTACAAATCCCCCCAGGGCCGGCGTCAGCAACTGGCGCACCCAGGCAAGTGCTGGTTCCCTGAGCAGGTGGGGGGGCCGACTCGTGGGCGACGGCACTAGCACAGGGCCCCTCATAGTACTAAAATGTGTCTCTGATGGTGGAAGGGCCCACTCGCCATCAGACACATCGGCATACTATGAGGCGCCCTGTACCAGTGCCGTCGCCCATGAGTCGGACCCCCCTGCTTGCTCAGGGCCACAGCACTTGCAATACTTAACTCTCCATGCTCCACCGCTGTGACGTCTTCCGCGTTTCCTGACAGTGACATTCAGGTTAGAGAGCGCGATGACTTCACGTCTGTACGCCCTCTGCCTAAACAGTCCAAGTGCAGAGAGCTGTAAGATGGCGACGCTGAGGAGTCCAGAGTAGAACAGTGCACAGCGAGGAGAGGTATTTCATTTTTTGTAATGTTTGGAGGAATATATGGTGAGCATTATACACTGGATCATTAATATTGGGGCCCATTATATATGGAGCATTCTTTTGGCCCATAAGACTCTGGAGCATCATCCATGGGGCCCAACATATACTGGAGCATTCAAAATGGGGCAGATCAGACACTGGAGCAGCATTTATGAGGCCCATTATACACTGGATCATTAATAATGGGGCCCATCATATACTGGAGCACTGTAAATGGGGACATCAGACACCGGAGCAGTATTTACGGGGCCCATTATACACTAGATCATTAATAATGGGGCCCATTATATATGGAGCATGATTTTGGCCCATAAGACACTGGAGCATCATCCATGGGGCCCAAATAATACAGGAGCATACTAAATAGGGCGGATCAGACACTGGAGTAGCATCCATGTGGCCCATCATATACTGGAGCATTGTAAATGGGGGACATCAGACACTGGAGCAGCATTTATGAGGCCCATTATACACTGGATCATTAATAATGGGGCCCATCATATATGGAGCACTGTAAATGGGGGACATCAGACACTGGAGCAGCTATTTACGGGGCCCATTTAACTAGCATTATAATGGGCCTAGGAATTTCATAAGACACTGGAGCATCATCATGGGGCCCATTATACAGGACATATAATAATGGAGTGCCATGGGCCCATCATATACTGGAGCATTGTAAATGGGGGACATCAGACACTGGAGCTGCATTTACGGGGCCCATTATACACTGGATATTAATAATGGGGCCCATTATATTTGGAGCATGATTTTGGCCCATAACACACTGGAGCATCATCCATGGGGCCCATCATATACTGGACAATCATATGGGATTCATTATTTATGGGCCATCATATAGGGTATGGAGCATTATATGGGGCACTTATGGGGCCTATTCTGTATGGAGCATTATATGGGGCACATCATATACTGTATGTAGCTTTATATGCGACTCATTATACTGTATGGAGCAATATGTGGGGCTCATTCTACTCTATGGGGACCGTCCTATAATTTATGGCACATATATGGGGACTATCATATACTGGAGCAGCATGTGGAGCTCATCATATACTGTATGGAACATTATATGGGACCAATTATGTATGGAGCAATATGGTCATTATTCTGTTTGGTTCACTATGTGGTGGCCATAATACTGTATGGCGGAAGATAGTGTCCGGTTTTTGAGCTATTGTAGATTTTAACATAGATATCAGTCATGTCATGTAAGAAGTGAAGTATTTTTCATTGTACTATACCTATATTTCTGTGCCATATCAGAGCATCATGAATTGTGGTATGTGTGAAAGGGGCCCACTGACACTCTTTGGACCGGGGTTCACGAAAACCAGAAGCCAGCCCTACTCCCCCACAAGTTTAGCCAAATAACCCCCAGTTTTCAATGCGTAACTATTATTATAAAGTTAATTAAGGTTGCCAAGATTAAGTAATAAGAATTTATGTTGTTGGCATTGAAATGGGCACTGTAGGTGTGTTTACTGTCCTCCACTCCATATGGCGACTTTGCTTCCCTATTGACTTGCATTGAGTTTCGTGTTTCAGTTGGACCCCCGACTTTTCGCGATAGTCGGCCGATTTCATTTCATGAAACCCGACTCGACCCTAAAAAAGGCAAAGTCGCTCATCTCTACTTGGAACTAGATCAATTTCAAGATGTGCTGGAAATTATTCATGAAAGTTCACCTCTGATGAGATCTTTCCTAACTGTGTGATAATTCTCAGTGTTTAAAGCACCACTCTAGCAATTTGTTTTTCTTCAGTGCTGAAGTGGTGCTTTAAATGCAAGTCTCCTGCCCCCTGCTTTATGCTCACCCTCCGCCATCATCATCTATTTCCAGTGTTGCTCCCATTGGGCTCCTTTGTGATCTTCCGTCAGCTCCAATGATTCATGAAGTATATCGGAGGTCACAACTCAAGACATTTCTGAGACCCTCACTCTGGCACTGTTCTGGCACTCATAGAGATACATTGGGAGCTTGTGATGCTACTGGCTAGTCAGAAGTTATGGGCACAAGATGGCGCCACGGGAATGGCACACTGCTGAAAAAGGATGGAGCCACTACAGGGTGAGAATAATACTGGGGGCTTACATTTAAAGTGCTACTCCATAGCTGAAAAAAATGCTGGAGTGGTGCTTTAAAGAGATGACTATTATATCTCCTGTCACGTCTATTTTTGTATATTTTTTTTCTTCCCCAAAATAAACTACTACGGGATTATGAAAAGAATGAGGGGGCACACTGGCGCTCCACTGATAGCTTGGATAAGAAGAGAAGAGCAGCTGGTGATATGACAGGGTCTGTGTATCTTTCTGTCTGAGAGTATAGCAAAGAATATATATATGTAAATATATACAGTGTGTATAAATATATCTATATATCTATATAGATATCTATATAGATATTATATAATCTATGATATCTATCTATCTATCTATTTATCTATCTATCTATATATCTATAGATATATCTATCTATACATATATAGATAGATAGATAAATAGATAGATAGATAGATATCTAGATATATATAATCTATATAGATATATATATAGATATCTATATAGATATATAGATATATTTATACACACTGTATATATTTACATATATATATTATTTGCTATACTCTCAGACAGAAAGATACACAGATAGATATATAGATAGCTATATCTAAATATATATATATATATTTATATATCTATATAGATACAGTTTATATATAATATAACCGTGCTGAAAATATGGTGCTGAAATATCAGCTGGTTGTATAGGCACTACTACAACCACTACTGATAATTTAGTAAAATTAGTATTAGCATGTACTGACGGTGGTGGTATAGCATGCTGAGGGTTCAGAGAGCTGGACCTGCAGCAAGGCAGGATTTGTGCTGATATCAAAGTTATGGTATGCTGTGGCCCCTGGCTGACATGCTGATGTGAAGCAAATGAGAGAAATAATTTGTTAATTGAGCACTTACTTGTGTTATCGGAGGTGATACACTAACAGAGCCTTTTTTCTATTGATAAGTATTTATTGTTCCTCAACCATTTTTATGAAATGGTATGTTAGAAGGCGTACCTCTGTCTCACACATGCTATACTCAAGTGCTACTCCAGGAGACCAAAGCCTTAATATGAACCGCGGCCTGCGTTACAGTGGGCCACTGCAGTGTGCATGCCCCAGGTTAAAATTTGCCAGCCAGCCCCTGGCACCATCTGTAGTGCCTCATTCAAATATTGTGGACAAAGTGTAGTTTTATTACTCCTACACTCATTAAAGCTCTGCACACAGTGCAAAATCTGCCAATAATTACAAGCATGGTCAATTATACACCCTTGAAGGCACCAACTGGAGTGCCTCATAAAAAATGTAAAAAGTGTAGTTGTGGTATATCTACTATTATGTTTCGGTAGCTGAGGAGAAATTGCAAAAATAGCCAAAATAGCAATACACCAGAGAGGCTGGAAACTAATGGTTTGCAGGACCCTAAACTAACCGCAACACTAGAAGTAGCCGTGGAGCGTACCTACGGTAATCCTCGTCACAGCCTGAGAGATAACTACACCTAAAGGCAGAAAGATGAAAGCTATCTGCCCCGTAGCAGAAACCCCAAAGAAATAGGAAGCCCCCAAACATGTAATGGCGGTTAGACAAGAAGAAAATACGGACACACACAGAAAATAGAATGAGCAAACGCTTGGGCCCAATCTGTCTAGATAGAAAAGTACAGGAAAGAATTCTGACTGCAACCCAAAAAACCCTGACAAAAATACGCTCTATTAATTGGCCTCCCCATTACTCGACTATCCCCTCTCCAGTCCATCCTTAATGCAGCAGCCAGGGTCATCCATCTGGCTAATCGGTACTCGGACGCGTCCGCTCTTCGCCAGTCCTTACACTGGCTGCCCATTCATTATAGGATCCAATTCAAAGTACTTGTTCTCACCCACAAAGCTCTCCACAGTGCAGCACCCCCCTACATCTCCTCCTTCATTTCTATCTATCAGCCTAACCGACTGCTGCGCTCTGCAAACGACTTTCGACTAACCTCTGCACTAATCCGTACCTCCACTCCCGACTCCAAGACTTCTCCCGCGCTGCGCCAATCCTCTGGAATGCTCTACCCCAAGAAATTAGGACTATCCACAATTTGCATGGTTTCAGGCGCTCCCTCAAAACACATTTGTTCAGAGCGGCCTATCACATTCACTAATCAAAGTCATTCTATGTGTAAGTGTGTGTGTGTGTAGCCCATTCACTATCTCCATCCATCCCTCACTCCCTCAAGATGGCTGGACCATCACTGTAAATGCACCATTGTATATACACACCTGTACTTTGTATCTCCCCCACCTCATTGTAGATTGTAAGCTCTCACGAGCAGGGTCGTCTTATTTTGCTTTAATTATTGTATTGTTAACGTTGTTACTTATGACTTGTGGTTTGAAACTGTAAAGCGCTGCGGAATATGATGGCGCTATATAAATAAAGATTATTATTATTATTATTATTATCAGGGAGCACGGGCAAGTGGCATGGTATATCACATTTTTAGAAATGCTGGTAATAGTTTTCCGTATCTTGTAATTTTTTGTCCCAGAGGAGTCAGTAAACGAATCTCTCCAGTCTATATTCACACACACCACGCAGCGTCCGCAGGAGACACATCCACTCCTAGCACTCCTATTACTCAAAAATGTGGTCAGGATGTTACCCATATAATGGCTCCGTATTAGATGTCCACGCAGATTTTTAGCCCGTCGATAAACTATTAGTGGTAGAGATGAGCGACTTTGCCTTTTTTAGGGTCGAGTCGGGTTTCATGAAACCCGACTTTCTCAAAAGTCGAGTCGAACGAAATCGGCTGACTATCGGGAAAAGTCGGAGGTCCGACTGAAACACGAAACCCAATGCAAGTCAATGGGGAAGCAAAGTCGGCAGGGAGTGGAGGACAGTAAACACACCTACAGTGCCCATTTCAATGCCAACAACATATATGGCGCACTATGTGGTGGCCATAATACTGTATGGAGGAATATACTGTCCGGTTATTGAGCTATTGTAAATTTTAAAAAAGATATCAGTCATGTAATGTAAGAAGTGAAGTATTTGTCATTGTACTATACCTATATTTCACTGCAGTATCAGAGCATCATGAATTGTGGTATGTGTTAAAGGGGCCCACTGACACTCTTTCGCCCAGGGCACATGAAAACCTGGAGCCACCCCTACCCCTCCCACAACTTTAGCCAAATAACCCCCAGTTTTCAATGTGTAACTATTATTATAAAGTAAATTATGGTTGCCAAGCTTAAGGAAAAAGAATTTATGTTGTTGGCATTGAAATGGGCACTCTAGGTGTGTTTACTGTCCTCCACTCCCTGCCGACTTTGCTTCCCCATTGACTTGATTCTTCAGATTTTGTATTAGTCTAGCCTGATTATAAATATGTGATTCTTCAGATTTTGTATTAGTCTAGCCTGATGAAGAGACCTGAGTAATCTCGAAGCTTGCAATTTGTTACCATCTTTTCAGTTAGCCATTAAAAGGTATCAACCACTGAGGACTCTCAATTCTAATTATTTTTCTATCTACTGGCTAACACGGTACTAAGATATGCATCTTTCCTGTGACAAAAATACCAACACTTTTGATTAACAAAAAACCTGAGATCACACGATCTCTACCACCTAAATCAGATCTCTGGTGTAACAGACAGCAATTCAGCAAATAAAAAGTGACAAAGGTGACAGAGCAAATGTGCAAACACAAACTGAGCACAATTGCAGCGCCAGGTCCCAAAAGGGGACCAGACAAAAGTCCACTGCAAGGCAGAGAACCAGCAAGGAAAATCCAACCAGAGGAAAAAAATCAGCAAATCACTTATCTGAATCAAAGCAGGAATGCAAGCTGAGCTCCAAGCAAGACCAGGAAGAACAATTGATTACCGGCAAGGCTAAAGGAAGTTCAGGTCACTTATATCAGACCATTCAGAGTCAGCTGAAGGCCATTCAGCAATTAGTTCATTACCCTCACCAACCACCGGAGGGAGCCCAAGCTCTGAAGTCGCCTCCAGAGTATTCACAACAGTACCCCCCTTTGAGGAGGGGTCACCGAACCCTCACCTGCGCAACTAGGCCGATCAGGATGAGCTCGATGATAGGCACGGATAAGTTTCCCTGCATGGATGTCCGAAGCAAACACCCAAGAATTGTCCTCCTGACCATAACCTCTCCACTTAACCAAATACTGGAGTTTCCGTCTAGAAAAACGAGAATCCAAAATTTTCTCAACCACATACTCCAAATTGCCCTCAACCAAACCAGGGTTGGGAGGCGCAGCCATAGGAACCACTGGTTCGACAAACCTCTTTAATAAGGACTTGTGGAATACGTTATGGATCTTAAATGTCCCTGGAAGAAGCAAACGGAAGGAAAACGGATTAATAAATTCCATGATCTTATAAGGTCCAATTAACCTTGGCTTAAATTTTGGAGATGCAACCTTCATAGGGATATTTCTTGAGGACAACCAAACCAAGTCTCCCCTTTAAAACGAGGACCATCAGTCCTATGCTGGTTGGCAAACCGCTGGGCCTTCTCCTGAGAGAGAGACAACCACTCCACTACCTGGTCCCAAATCTGCTGCATTCGCTCCAAAATAGAGTCAACCCCCGAACAGACGGAAACCTCCATGTTATGTTTCGGTAGCTGAGGAGTGCAGGCAAAAAAGGCAATACACCAGAGCAGTTGGAATCTATGAGATTGCAGTACCCTGACTAACCACAACAAATTAGTTCTCTGGTGTAACAAAATCAAAACAGCAGCCACTGAAAAAACTGGAAAAAGCAAAGGTACAAACATCAGTGGCTGAACTAAACTGAGAGGGCAAAAGCCCCCGGAGGGGACCCTGAAGGCACCCACAGAAGTGCAGGACAAAATGCAAAAATCAAGCACAAAAACAAAAAGAAGAAAATGTCTTATCTGTAAGCAGGAGATGCAGACACGACACAGCAGGCTACAAAGGAAACAGGAATCAAGGATTCAGACCAGAACAATTGATCACCGGCAACCCTGATGGAAGGTAACTCCCTTATATAAGACCAGTCAGTAACACCTGATTCCCAATCCTCACAATCTTCACAATCTTCACTGGACAGACCAGCACCGCTTGTAACCACCAGAGGGAGCCTCTGCTCAGAACTCATCCCAAGCCCACTCACAACAGTACCCCCCTTGAGGAGGGCTCACCGAACCCTCATTTGAGCAAGCAGGTCGGTCAGGATGAGTTCTATGGTACGCACGGATGAGTCTCCTAGCATGGATGTCCGAAGCAAACACCCAAGAATTGTCTTCCTGACCATAACCTCTCCACTTAACCAAATACTGGAGTTTCCGTCTAGAAAATCGAGAATCTAATATTTTCTCAACCACATACTCCAGATTGCCCTCAACCAAAACAGGGTCAGGAGGCACAGCAGCAGGAACCACTGGCTCAACAAACCTCTTCAACAAGGACTTGTGGAACACGTTTTATGGATCTTAAATGTCCCTGGAAGAAGCAAACGAAAAGAAACAGGATTAAGAATCTCTATGATCTTATAAGGTCCAATGAACCTAGGCTTAAATTTAGGAGATGCTACTCTCATAGGAATATTTTTTGAGGACAACCAGACCAAGTCACCCACTTTAAACCGAGGACCATCAGTCCTATGCCGGTTAGCAAACCGCTGGGCCCTCTCCTGAGAGAGGGACAACCTCTCCACTACCTGGTCCCAAATCTGTTGCATACGCTCCACAACAGAGTCAACACCTGGACAGACAGAAGCCTCCGTCTGTCCTGAAGAAAATCAAGGGTGAAACCCAGAATTACAGAAAAACGGAGAAATCAAAGTGGCAGAGCTAGCCCTATTATTAAGAGCAAACTCAGCCAAAGGCAAAAAAGAGACCCAGTCATCCTGATCAGCAGACACAAAGCATCTTAGATAAGTCTCCAATGTCTGGTTTGTTCTCTCAGTTTGACCATTGGTCTGAGGATGAAATGCCGAGGAGAAAGACAACTGAACACCCAGTTTAGAACAAAAAGTCCTCCAAAATCTGGAAACAAACTGGACTCCTCTGTCAGACACTATGTTCTCAGGAATGCCGTGTAAACGAACCACGTGCTGAAGGAACAACGGCACCAATTCAGAGGAGGAAGGCAACTTAGGTAATGGCACAAGATGTATCATCTTAGAAAACCTATCACAAATCACCCAGATGGCGGTCATTCTCTGAGAAACAGGAAGGTCGGAAATGAAATCCATAGAGATATGGGTCCATGGTCTCTTGGGCACAGGCAATGGCATCAACAAACCACTAGAGCGAGAGCAAGGCTTGGAGCGAGAGCAAGTCCCGCAGGACTGCACAAATTCCCTGACATCACGAGACAAGGTAGGCCACCAAAAGGACCGACTAACCAAGTCTCTGGTACCAAAAATTCCGGGATGTCCAGCCAACGCGGAACAATGAATCTCAGACATCACACTCTTTTTCCACTGGTCCGGGACAAACAATTTTCCAAAAAGGCAGCGCTCGGGCCTATCCTCCTGACACCCCTCCAGAGCAAGTCTCAAATTAGGTGAGATGGCGGAAAGAACTACACCCTCTTTCAAAATAACAGAAGGATCAGATAACTCAGGAGAGTCCGCAAGGAAGCTCCTCGAGAGGGCATCCGCCTTAACATTCTTAGTGCCAGGAAGAAAGGAAACCACAAAATTAAAACGTGTGAAAAACAAGGCCCACCTGGCCTGTCTAGGATTGAGTCGCTTGGCAGATTCCAGATAAACCAGATTCTTATGGTCAGTAAGGACCACCACCTGATGTTTGGCTCCCTCCAGCCAATGTCTCCACTCTTCAAAAGCCCACTTCATGGCCAATAACTCCCGATTACCCACGTCATAATTACGTTCAGTAGGAGAAAATTTTCGAGAGAAAAAGGCACAAGGGTTACTTTTAGAGGTCTCTGGATCTTTTTGGGACAAAACGGCACCTGCCCCAATTTCAGAGGCATCAACCTCCACCTGAAATGGCAGAGAAACATCAGGCTGCCGTAGAACAGGAGCAGAAGTGAATCTCTGCTTAAGTTCCTGAAATGCAGAGACTGCCTCAGGAGGCCAATTCACCACATCAGAACCCTTTTTGGTCAAATCAGTTAATGGTTTAACAATAACCGAGAAATTACCAATAAATTTACGATAAAAATTGGCAAAACCCAAAAATCTTTGAAGAGCCTTTAATGAAGTAGGTTGGACCCAATCACAGATGGCCTGAACCTTGACCGGGTCCATTTCAATAACAGATGGGGACAAAATGAATCCCAGAAATGAGATCTTCTGTACGCCAAAAAGACACTTTGATCCCTTCACATACAGAGCATTCTCTCTCAAAATCTGGAATACAGTTCGAACATGTTTCACATGAGAGTCCAAGTCATTAGAAAAAATCAAGATATCATCCAAATAAACAATCAGAAATTTATCCACAAAATCCCTGAAAATGTCATTCATGAAGGACTGGAAGACAGAAGGAGCATTAGTGAGCCCAAAGGGCATCACAAGGTACTCAAAATGCCCCTCCGGGATATTGAATGCCGTCTTCCATTCATCCCCGTGCTTAATGCGAATAAGGTTATATGCCCCCCTGAGGTCAAGCTTGGTAAACCAAGTAGCGTTTTTCACCCTGGAAAACAGGTCAGAAATCAAGGGTAACGGGTATTGATATTTCACAGTAATATTGTTCAAAAGACGATAATCAATACACGGCCTTAATGAACCATCCTTTTTGGCCACAAAGAAAAAACCGGCACCTAAGGGTGAAGAGGATGGTCTGATATGACCCTTCTCCAATGACTCCTTGATATAAGACCGCATAGCGTCATGTTCAGGTACAGACAAGTTAAAAAGGCGACCTTTAGGGAATTTACTACCAGGCACTAAGTCAATAGAGCAGTCATAGCTCCTATGGGGAGGCAAGGATGCAGATTTACTTTCGCTAAATACATCAGAAAAATCAATCAAAAAGTCAGGAACATCCTGAGCCTGGGGGGAGGCAGAAAAAACAGGAGTGTTGGTATTAACACATTGGCAGCCCCAACTGGTTACAGACACAGATTTCCAATCCAAAACAGGATTATGAGACTGTAACCAAGGGAAACCCAGTACGATAATATCATGCAGATTATACAGAACCAAAAATTTGCAGCACTCTTGATGATCAGGTTCAACCCTCATTATCACCTGAGTAGAGAACTGAGGTTTATTCTCAGCCAAAGGGGTAGAATCGATCCCCAGTAGGGGAATAGACTTCTGTAGGGGCATCAAGGGAAACCCACAACGTTTAGCAAAATCATAATCCATCAGGTTAATAGCTGCTCCAGAATCAACGAAAGCCTGAGCAGAAAATGAGGACAGAGAGCATATCAGAGTGACAGTTAATAAAAACTTAGTCTGAACACTACCCAAGACAACTGAGCGTGCAAAACGTCTTCCCCGCTTAGGGCAGACTGAAATAGCATGAGAAGGTAAAAATCAGTGCACAGCCGTATAGGAATATCTAGTAGGTCCCACATATAAATATAGCAATAAACTCAGAATCAACTTCAGTAAGTGATGATTTTTATCGTGTCCACAGTATACAGAAACGTTTCGGTCCTGAACTGGACCTTCATCAGTCACATGGACTACTGTGAGTAGGTGGACCCAGCAAAAAGAGGGCTATGCCCGGAGTATCAGGTTTAAATTCTGTTCGTATAGGTGATCAAATAGGCAGCGGTTACCTGGGGGTCCGGTGGAGCAAAAATGGCTGCGGTGACGCGGTATCCGCCGCTAGTCGGCATGTCATGCACGGATAGCGGCGGATACCGCGTCCACCGCAGCACATTTTTGTTCCACGGACCCCCCAGGTAACCGCTGCCATATTTGATCACCTATATCGAACAGATTTAAACTGATACTCCGGCATAGCCTCTTTTTGCTGGGTCCACTACTCACAGTAGTCCATGTGACTGATGAAGGTCCAAGTTCAGGACGAAACGTTTCTGTTATATGTGGACACGATTAAAATCATCACTCTACTGAAGTTGAGTTCTGAGTTTATTTGCTATATGAAATAGCATGAGAGGCATCACCACAGTAGAAACAACCCATTGCGCTTCCGAACTCATGACGCTGTGCCCCAGACACCACTCTATCACACTGCATGGATCAGAAGCAGGTTCACAAGGCAACACTATTCCACGCATACTTCTCCGCTCACGCAAACGTCTGTCAATTTGAATCGCTAATGACATAGAATCATTGAGACCAGAGGGGACAGGGAATCCACCATAACATCCTTTACATTATCTGACAGACCCTTCGAAAAAAGCCGCCAAAGCGTCGTCATTCCACTTGGTCAGGACTTCCCACCTACGGAATCTCTGACAGTATAACTCAGCGTCATCAAGCCCCTGATTTAATGCCAACAAGGCTTTTTCAGCTTGATCAGTGACATTAGGCTCATCGTACAATAATCCAAAGCCTGAAAAATGCATCAACATCACTCAAACAGGATCCCCAGGTGTCAGGGAAAAAGCCCAATCCTGAGGATCGCCGCGCAGGAGAGAGATGACAATTTAAACCTGCTGCGCTGCGTTCCCTGAGGACTTAGATTTTAAGGCAAAACAATTACAATTATTTTTTAAATCTGAAAGTTAGCTCGATCCCCTAAAAACAAATCTGGCATGGGAATCCTAGGTTCCACAACAGGCAACCTAGCAAGATATGCAGCAATACTCTGAACCTCAGTGGCAAGCTGATCCACACGGCCAGACAACTGTGCAAACTCCATTGAGAGAAAAAATCCTCCCCAGCACCCAGAGATACAGAGGGAAAAAAAAAAAAAAATGCAACAAACAGAAAAATATCTCTGACAACTCTGACAACCGTTTTTTCTTTCACAATTTTTTTCCCTTCTGTGAGTACCATACAATTTTAAATTTTAGGCCGGTGATACTGTTATGTTTCGGTAGCTGAGGAGTGCAGGCAAAAAAGGCAATACACCAGAGCAGTTGGAATCTATGAGATTGCAGTACCCTGACTAACCACAACAAATTAGTTCTCTGGTGTAACAAAATCAAAACAGCAGCCACTGAAAAAACTGGAAAAAGCAAAGGTACAAACATCAGTGGCTGAACTAAACTAAGAGGGCAAAAGCCCCCGGAGGGGACCCTGAAGGCCCCCACAGAAGTGCAGGACAAAATGCAAAAATCAAGCACAAAAACAAAAAGAAGAAAATGTCTTATCTGTAAGCAGGAGATGCAGACACGACACAGCAGGCTACAAAGGAAACAGGAATCAAGGATTCAGACCAGAACAATTGATCACCGGCAACCCTGATGGGAAGGTGACTCCCTTATATAAGACCAGTCAGTAACACCTGATTCCCAATCCTCACAATCTTCACAATCTTCACTGGACAGACCAGCACCGCTTGTAACCACCAGAGGGAGCCTCTTCTCAGAACTCATCCCAAGCCCACTCACAACACCTCCACCTGTCCTGAAGAAAATCGAGGGTGAAACCCAGAATTGCAGAAAAATGGAGACATCAAGGTGGCAGAGCTAGCCCTGTTATTAAGAGCAAACTCCGCCAAAGGCAAAAAAGAGACCCAGTCATCTTGATCAGCAGACACAAAACATCTCAAATAAGTCTCCAAGGTCTGGTTTGTTCTCTCGGTTTGTCCATTGATCTGAGGGTGAAATGCAGAGGCGAAAGACAACTGAACACCAAGTTTAGAACAAAATGTCCTCCAAAATCTGGAAACAAACTGGACTCCTCTGTCAGACACAATGTTCTCGGAATGCCATGTAAACGAGCCACGTGCTGAAAGAACAAAGGCACCAACTCGGAGGAGGAAGGCAACTTAGGTAATGGCACAAGATGTATCATCTTGGAAAACCTATCTGTAATGTAAGGAGTACAGTTCATATAGTGTCTTGTGCTTGGGTGCGATGAAAACACAGGAGTCACAGGTTTTGATATAGAAGGTCTTGTATTACTTCATACAAGTGGCAATAATAGTCACACAGTTTGCAGATACAAAAGCAGGAGACACAGCAGGCCAGAGTAACTTAAGCTCAGCAATCACTCTCCACAACAGGTTCAGGATCTCTTCTCTGTTACCGTAAGTCCATGCAAACGTGGATTTATCCAATAGCAAGGTTCCAAAGTCCACGAGTGTTCCAAAGTTCCACAATAGGAAATAACTGGAGTACAAGGTCCAAGGCTTCCAGGAGTCAGGTCACAGGTTCACTGCAAGCTTGATTCTGAAGCACTGATTGCTCAGCTGTGGCTGCTTAAGAAGCAAGAGGAGAGAATCAGGGCGGGAACATGCAAGCTGGAAACTCCATATTGACTGAGGGCAAGATAGCTGCAGCAAGACAGAAAGTAAAATGGCTGACGGAAAAACTGAGTTTCAGGAACATGTCACAGAACCTTACATTACTCCCCCCTTAGGGACAGCCTCCGGATGACCTCAGACCAGGCTTGTGTGGGTACCTCTGATGAAACTGACGGAGCAAGCGAGGAGCATTAACGTTATTGACTGGTTCCCATGAGTTGTCCTCCACTGGGTAGCCCTGCCATTTAATCAGATATTGTAACTGATTTCTATACAACCTGGAATCTAGAATCCTTTCCACCACAAATTCTTCCTGACCATCGACTAGCACTGGGTCAGGGCAAGGAGAAGAACGTCCAGGAAACGCATTGGGTGTCGCAGCCTTTAGTAGGGACACATGAAAACAGGGTGGATTCTCATAGTTCTGGGCAGTTGAAGACGACAAGCGACAGCACTTATAATCTTACTGATTTTATAAGGTCCAATGTATTTATGTCCCAACTTAGATGATGGAATTCTTAACTTAAGATTTCTGGTTGACAGCCAGACCAGGTCTCCTACCTTGAAAGCTGGTGCAGGTTTACGAAATTTATCTGCGGCTTTCTTGTACCTTTCCTGAGCCAATTCCAGATTTCCCTTTAGAAGATCCATATTCTTTTGTAAAGACGTGATTCTTTCAGCCACTGCTGGCAAAGGCGTTTCTATGGGAAATCGAGGAAGAATATTAGGATGATAACCTAAATTGGAGTAAAAAGGAGACTGCTTAGTGGAGGCGCTCTGAGAGTTGTTATAAGAGAACTCAGCCAGTGGAAGTAGATCCACCCAATCATCCTGTAGGTGGCAGATAAAGCAGCGAAGATACTGCTCCAGGGTCTGATTGGTTCGTTCTGTCTGTCCATTAGTCTGAGGATGAAAAGCAGAAGAAAGGTTTACTTTAATGTCCAATGCTGCACAGAAATTTTGCCAAAACCTTGAAGTGAATTGCACCCCTCGATCCAAATAACCTCATCTGGTACTCCATGTAAGCGAAACACATTTTTAATCATCAAATCTGATGTCTGTCTTGCAGTGGGTAAGCCGACACAAGGGATAAAATGAGCTGCTTTTGTTAAACGATCAACCACCACTAGAATGGTGTTCTTCCCTTGAGAGGTTGGTAACTCCACAATGAAGTCCATAGAAATGGATCCCCACGGGCGGGACGGGGTGGGAAGGGGTTGCAACAGACCAGTTGGTGAGGAGCGAGGTGTTTTGCATCTTGCACAGACTTCACATGAAGTGACATAGTTTAAAACATCCTTCCTGCAAGTGGGCCACCAAAAGAAACGAGAAAGAAATTCCTGTGTCTTTAGAATTCCTCTATGCCCAGCTATCTTGGAATCGTGAATGAGTTGCAATACTCTCAATCTGACTGTTTCAGGAATATACAGACGTTGTCCCTGAATCCACACACCATTCTTAAAGACAAGACTTACGTCCCTTGGGGGTTGTGCCAAAAAGGAATCCGCATGGTATGCTTCCTTGATGTCCTTAAGTAGGTCTTGATTATGAATCACTCCCAGGAATCTAGAGTCAGGAAGAATAGTCTTAGGAGGAGTAAGTGGACGTGTCTCTGCTGAATAAATCCTAGAGAGTGCATCAGCCTTTCCATTGCGCGATCCTGGTCTATAAGAAATTATAAAATTAAATTGGTTTAAGAAAAGATTCCAGCGAGCCTGGCGAGGAGTCAGGCACTTAGCCGACCTGATAAATTCAAGGTTACGATGGTCTGTCAGGACGACTATTTGCTGTGCAGCTCCCTGAAGAAGGTGTCTCCATTCTTTGAAGGCGGCAATAATGGCCAACAACTCTCTATTGCCCACATCGTAGTTCCTCTCAGCCGAAGACAACTGCTGGGAAAAGAAGGCACAGGGATGCAAGACATTCTTCTCACCTGTTCTCTGAGAGAGTATAGCTCCAACGGCACAGTCTGAAGCATCCACCTCTATTATGAAGGCAAGTTCGGGGTTGGGATGTACTAAGATAGGTGCAGTGGTAAATTTATCTTTTAGACGGGAAAATGCTTCCTGGGCTTGGGGAGTCCAGGAGAACCTAGACTCTTTCCGGGTAAGTTGGGTGATAGGTGACACTACCTCAGAGAAATTCCTAATGAAACGTCTATAGAAGTTGGCAAACCCGATGAAGCGCTGCACCTCCTTCACATTTCTAGGACTTGGCCAGTCCTTGATGGCTTGGGTTTTGCTTCCATCCATACTAATTCCTTGTGTAGACAGTACATACCCCAGAAATTGAATTTCGGTCCTATGGAATTCACACTTTTCAAGTTTGATGTAAAGATGATTTTGTCTTAGACGTTCCAAGACCATTCTCACATGTCCATGATGTTCCTCTGTGGAGTTAGAAAAAATTAGAATATCATCCAAATAAATCACCACGAATGTATCTAGGAGATCCCTGAAGATGTCATTCACCAAGTGTTGGAAAGTGGCTGGGGCGGTACTCAGACCAAAAGGCATAACTAGATATTCAAAGTGTCCATAGCGTGACCTGAATGCAGTCTTCCATTCATCCCCAGGTCTAATACGGACTAAGTTATAGGCCCCACGGAGATCTAGTTTAGAGAAAATTTTGGCATGTCGCACTCTCTCCAATAACTCAGGGATTAAAGGCAATGGATAACGGTTTCTAATAGTAACCTTATTGAGTTCCCTATAGTCTACGCAGGGTCTCAGAGATCCATCTTTCTTCTTTACAAAGAAGATGGGTGCACCTGCAGGAGATGAAGAGGGGCGTATGAAGCCCTTGGCTAGATTTTCGTCTATGTAATCCTTTAAAGCCTTTAGCTCGGGCCCCGCCAGGGGGTAGATCTTACCAAAAGGTATCTCTGCTCCAGGCAATAATTCAATTGGACAATCATATGGACGGTGAGGGGGAAGCTGGTCAGCGTTCTTCTTGTCACATAAATCCACATAGTCCTGGTATACAGCTGGTAGTTCAGGGACTGACATGGTTCCTTTAGGAACAGAGCAAGCTGAAACTTTTGGACTCATCTGTTTCTCTGGAAAGTGTAATTCCTTGGTCTCCCAGTTAATGGTAGGATTCTGAGCCTGCAGCCATGGTAGCCCTAGAATAATGGGAAAGTGGGGAGAAGAGATAAGCATAAAGGACAGTTTCTCTTGATGATCTTTACCCATAAGAACCCTCAAAGGCTCTGTTTCCTGATCCACTGGTCCAGAGGTCAGCAGGGAGCCATCCACAGTTTCCATCTGTACTGGAGTAGCCTTCTTCACTGAACGTATCCCCTGTTTCAGAGCAAAGGAGACATCCATAAAATTTCCACTTGCCCCTGAGTCGATCATAGCAGAGCTAGACACCCAAGCTGAGTCAACCCAGAGTTTGATGGAAAGAAAGCAATGAGAATTGTTTTTCTTACAACTCAGCTGGGACACCGCTGAGGAAACTTGAAAAATTGCAGCGTTTACACAGTCAACGTCCTCAGAAGTAACGGAGTTTAAGTCCGAGAAATCAAGATCTGTTGCTGCAGATCTCTCTGGAGCCTGAGGCTCGGACCTGACAGATCCCCTCTCGCAACACTCCCAGTGAATGAGTGCTGCAGTAGTCTTACGAGAACGGCTGGGGCAGTTTATAATGAAGTGCCCTGACTTACCACAATAGAAACATAGATTCTCCTTAAAACGATGTTCCTTGCGTGCATCACTAACCCGTCGTTGTAAAGAGTCTACCTGCATGGGTTCAGGTTCAGGTTCCCGTGTGATCCTACTCAAAGGTTCCTTAAACTGGAGAGGAAGGTAGGAAAAGGTTAGTGCGATTGCTTTCGAACCATCTCTCTTGCCTGCGTTCAGTCAGACGAGTATCAATACGGATGCAGTAGTTAATAAAGTCACCTAACGCAGTGGGAGGGTCGGCACGAGCAAGTTCATCCTTAATCAGTGGAGATAACCCTTTTCGAAAAATAGATTTTTTGGCGGAACTGTCCCAGGTGGTATCAAGGGCCCATGTCCTGAAATCCAAGGCATATTCAGCTACCGAGTGCTTACCTTGGCGTAAAGCTAACATGGCTGCTTCAGCTGTTGCACCTCGATTGGGGTCATCAAACACCTGCCCCATGGCTGAAATGAAAGCATCCAGATGATCCAAACATTCATCCTCAGTCTCAATCAGAGGGTTTGCCCACATCAAAGCCTTGTTGGTAAGCAACATAATTATAGTAAGCACTTTAGATCGTTCAGTGGGAAATTGTGAAGCATGTGCAGAAAAAAAAAGATTGCATTGGATTAATAAATCCCCTGAATTTCTCACGTTCACCGCCAAAACGAAAAGGGGGCAACTTGGAATCCCAGAACTCGGGGCTACGGCAGGAGCCTGGACTTGCTCCTCTAGAACTTCAATCCTGGCTCGCAAATCCTGGGCAGTCTGTCCAAACACTTGCAAATTGTGATTAGTGAGGTCCTGTAGGTTTGTAAAACGGGTTTTTATAGTCTGCAAATCTGCAAGGATATTATCAGTCACTCCGCAAAGTTCCTTTATGCGGGCCTCCATTTTCCAGATCTTTTAAGACAGGAGTACTGGAAGGAGAGGAGAAAAAAAAAAAACAATAGTGTTTACCTGTGGTAACACTGCAGAGAGAAAAAAAAATTAAGGGAACTGCTCACCTGGAATGGTTGTGAGAAGTCACAACCACTATCATCACAGAAAGTTCAACCGGACATCTGGAATGGTTGTGAGAAGTCACAACCACTGTCATCACAGAAAGTACAACCGGACGTCTGATATCCACAGTTACAGCAGACACAGCCTTTCCAGACCCAGCAGACACTAACGTTTGGCTTCAGAATCTTGTAATGTAAGGAGTACAGTTCATATAGTGTCTTGTGCTTGGGTGCGATGAAAACACAGGAGTCACAGGTTTGATATAGAAGGTCTTGTATTACTTCATACAAGTGGCAATAATAGTCACACAGTTTGCAGATACAAAAGAAGGAGACACAGCAGGCCAGAGTAACTTAAGCTCAGCAATCACTCTCCACAACAGGTTCAGGATCTCTTCTCTGTTACCGTAAGTCCATGCAAACGTGGATTTATCCAATAGCAAGGTTCCAAAGTCCACGAGTGTTCCAAATGTTCCACAATAGGAAATAACTGGAGTACAAGGTCCAAGGCTTCCAGGAGTCAGGTCACAGGTTCACTGCAAGCTTGATTCTGAAGCACTGATTGCTCAGCTGTGGCTGCTTAAGAAGCAAGAGGAGAGAATCAGGGCGGGAACATGCAAGCTGGAAACTCCATATTGACTGAGGGCAAGATAGCTGCAGCAAGACAGAAAGTAAAATGGCTGACGGAAAAACTGAGTTTCAGGAACATGTACACAGAACCTTACACTATCACAGATTACCCAGATAATGGTCATTCTCTGAGAGACAGGGAGGTCGGAAATAAAATCCATAGAGATATGGGTCCATGGCCTCTTGGGCACAGGTAATGGCATTAACAAACCACTAGAGCGAGAGCAAGGCTTGGAACGAGAGCAAGTCCCACAGGACTGCACAAAGTCCCTGACGTCACGAGACAAAGTAGGCCACCAAAAGGACCGACTCACCAAGTCTCTGGTACCAAAAATACCGGGATGACCAGCCAAAACGGAACAATGAATCTCAAACTTCACACTCTTCTTCCACTGGTCTGGGACAAATAATTTCCCAACTGGGCAGCGTTCAGGTTTATCCTCCTGACAACCCCTCCAGAGGCAGTCTCAAATAGGGTGAGATGGTGGAAAGAACTACACCCTCTTTCAAAATAACAGCAGGATCAGTTAACTCAGGAGAATCCGCAAAGAAACTCCTCGAGAGGGCATCTACCTTAGCATTCTTAGTGCCCGGAAGAAAAGAAACCACAAAATTAAAACGTGTGAAAAGGCACAAGGGTTACTCTTAGAGGTCTCAGGATCCCTTTGGGACAAGACGGCACCTGCCCCAATCCCAGAAGCATCAACCTCCACCTGAAACGGTAGAGAAACATCAGGCTGCCGTAGAACAGGAGCAGAAATGAATCTCTGCTTAAGTCCGTTGCTAGAAGCCGACCTCCTGAGGCCTCCGTGGCCTGATCTGGAATGCCGGCTATTGAAGGTGAATCCTCACTTCATTATGTAATCCATCAGGACAGCAGGTATTATCCACCGTCGCAGACCGGGTATCAGCACTTGATCTGGCGCGTCACGGCAGGTCCTGCTTAGACTCCTGCTTCAAGTGAGGATTCACCTTCAATAGCCGGCATTCCAGATCAGGCCACAGAGGCCTCAGGAGGTCGGCTTCTAGCAACGGACGTACGGACAACCAGCAGGCCATAGGAGGCTGAAGGAGGATTGTTTCCAGCGAGGGACCCATCGGGGTCATCAGGTAAAACCTGCACACGCAGGCTTGCTCCCATTGACATTTCATCAGTGACTACTTTTTTCCTGAGCTGTCACCAGCCGGGACAGTCTCAGTATTACTGACATCTTGCTACAGGCTTCTTAAGGATTTTTCCATTGATATATTTATACTGCCCTATTGTGCAGAGGACTCTTCTGGACTTCTCTGTGGTGTGTCCACACATATACACACACATATATTTATCATCTATCCTGTTATCATCAAACATCTTATGCAGGTTTTTGGTTATTCTATGCATACTTATCTGGGGATAATAACTTTTATTAAGTGCATGCTTTTCTTATCACCTTTCTCCCACGGGGCTTAGTGTAATACACATTTTTAAGTGCAATATTTATTCTATATGTAATACATTGTTTTACAGAGTGCTCTGGGTTGTTGATTGCTGTCTGTTATTCAAATATACTTATACAATTATTTCTTCAAAATACCTCCCTTTGTGCTTTGCAGTTTTTTATGTGCGTGAACTATTTGTTTAACAAGATAGTCAATACATGGCCTCAATGAACCATCCTTTTTGGCCACAAAGAAAAAACCGGCGCCCAAGGGTGAAGAGGATGGTCTGATATGACCCTTCTCCAAAGACTCCTTGATATAAGATCGCATAGTATCGTGTTCAGGTACAGATAAATTAAAAAGTGACCTTTAGGAAATTTACCACCAGGCACTAACTCCATAACGCAATCATAGCTCCTGTGAGGAGGTAAGGATGCAGACTTACTCTCACTAAACACATCAGAAAAATCGGTCAAAAAGTCAGGGACATCCTGAAACTGGGGAGAGGCAGAAAAAACAGGAGTGTCAGTATTAACACATTGGCAGCCCCAACTGGTCACAGACACAGATTTCCAATCTAAAACAGGATATGAGTCTGTAACCCAGTACAATAATGTCATGCAGATTATGCAACACCAGAAAATTTGCAACTCTCCTGATGATCTGGTTCAACTCTCATTATCACCTGAGTAGAAAACTGGGGTTTATTCTCCACCAAAGGGGTAGAATCAATGCCCAGCAAAGGAATTGACTTCCGCAGGGGTATCATGGGAAACCCACAATGTTTGGCAAAGTCAAAATCCATCAGGTTAATAGCTGCTCCAGAATCAACAAAAGCCTGAGCCGAAAATGTGGGCAGGGAGCAAATCAGAGTAACAGTTAACAGAAATTTAGTCTGAACACTACCCAAGACAATTGAGCGTGCAAAACGTCTTCCCGGCTTAGGGCAGATGGAAATAGCATGAGAAGCGTCACCACAGAAGAAACATAACCCATTGCGCTTTCAAAACTCATGACGCTGAGCCCCAGAAGTCACTCCATCACACTGCATGGGCTCAGGAGCTGGCTCACAAGGCAACACTATCTCACGCATACCTCTGCGCTCACGCAAACGTCTGTCAATTTGAATAGCCAAAGACAGAATCATTGAGACCAGAGGGAACAGGGAATCCCACCATAACGTCCTTTACATTTTCTGACAGACCCTTCCAAAAAAGGGCTGCCATTTGGTCAGGACTGCCCACTTTCGGAATTTCTGACAGTACAGCTCAGCATCTTCACGACCCTGTTTTAATGCCAACAAGGTCTTTTCAGCTTGATCAGTGAAATTAGGTTCATCATACAATAACCACAGAGCCTGAAAAAATACATCAACATCATTCAAAACAGGATCCCCAGGTGTCAGGGAAAAAGCCCAATCCTGAGGGTCGCCGCGCAGCAGAGAGATGACAATTTGAACATGCTGTTCTGCATTCCCTGATGACTTAGGCTTCAAGGCAAAAAACAACTTAGTTATTTTTGAAATTCAGAAATTTAGACCGATCCCCCAAAAATAAATCTGGCATGGGGATCCTAGGTTCCACAACCTGCAACCTAGCATAGGTAGCAATGTTCTGAACCTCAGCGGCAAGCCGCTCTACATGGCCAGACAACTGTGCAAACTCCATTGAGGACAAAGAAAAAATTCCTCCTCAGCACCCAGAGAAAAAGAGGGAAAAAATGCAACAAACAGAAAAGAATAAAAATTTCTGACAACTCCTTTCTTTTTTATCCTTTTTTACTATTTTCCCTTCTGTTAAGTACCATATAGTTTTTCAGTTAGGCCGGTAATACTGTTATGTTTCGGTAGCTGAGGAGAAATAGCAAAAATAGCCAAAGTAGCAATACACCAGAGAGGCTGGAAACTACTGGGTTGCAGAACCCTAAACTAACCGCAACACTAGAAGTAGCCGTGGAGCGTACCTACGGTGATCCTAGACGTCTCGTCACAGCCGGAGAGATAGCTACACCTAAAGACAGAAAGATGAAAGCTAACTGCCCCGTAGCAGAATCCTCAAAGAAAAAGGAAGCCCCCAAACATGTAATGGCGGTTAGACAAGAAGAAAATACGAACACAGACAGAAAATAGAATGAGCAAACGCTGGGGCCCAATCTGTCTAGACAGAAAAGTATAGGAAAGAATTCTGACTGCAGCCCAAAAAACCCTGACAAAAATACCAACACTTCTGATTAACAAAAAAACCTGAGATCACACGATCTCTACCACCTAAATCAGATCTCTGGTGTAACAGACAGCAATTCAGCAAATAAAAAGTGAAAAGGAACAGAGCAAAAGTGCAAACACAAACTGAGCACAATTGCAGAGCCAGGCCCCAACAGGGAACCAGGCTGAAGTACACTGCAATGCAGCAAACCAGCAAGAACAATCCAACCAGAGGAAAAAAAAACAGCAAATCATTTATCTGAATGATAGCAGGAATGCAAGCTGAGCTCCAACCAAGACCTGGAAGAACAATTGATTACCGGCAAGGTTGATGGGAGTTCAATGTCAATTATATCAGACCATTCGGACCCAGCTGAAAGCCATTCAGCAATTGGTTCATTACCCTCAGCAACCACCAGAGGGAGCCCTAGCTCCAAAGTCGCCTCCAAAGTGTTCACAACAGAAAACCATTTCCTGTGACTACCTCTTGAATCTCATCAAGAGAATGCCAAGAGTGTGTAAAGCAGTCATCAAAGCAAAAGGTTGCTACTTTGAAGAACCTAGAATATAAGACCTATTTTCAATTGTTTCACTCTTTTTTGTTAAGTATATAATTCCACATGTGTTAATTGATAGTTTTGATGCCTTCAATGTGAATGTACAATTTTCATAGTCATAAAAATATAGAAAAATCTTTGAATGAGAAGGTGTGTCCAAACTTTTGGTCTGTACTTTATCAGTAATTGAATACTGAAAAATTGTCAACACATTTTTGGAGTTTTACATACCATCATAATGTACCCCAGAGCACGTAGTACTCTATGGATGATTAATTTAATACTAAAAAATGTTTAATGCTTTTTTGGAGAGTAATGTAGCAAAGAAGTGTCACCCCAGAGGACAATTTACTCTTTGGATGAGAAAGTGAATACATAAAAAAATTTAATTGCTTTTTGGAGGGCTATATAACACAGAAATATACCCCAGAGGACACAACACTCTAATGATAAATAATTGAATACGGAAAAAAAAATTGAACGCTTTTTTGGAGGGTTACATACCAAAGAATTGTACTCAAGAGGACGAAATACTCTATGGATGAGTAAGTGAATTAAAAAAAAAATGTTATTGCTTTTTGGAGGGTTATATAATAGACATATACCCCAAAGAAAATAACACTCTATAGATCAGTAACTGAATACTAAAAAACTTTTAAACACTTTTAGAGATTTGTATACCACTAAATTAATCCCAGAGCACATAATGCAACATTCTAGGCAAGTGTTCTGTCTCTACCACCCGATAGTTGAATGAGATGTGATGATGGGTCCCAAACTCTTCTATGGAATCCCAGCTCCACTTCCGATCATACATAACAACCTCCCCAGGATGCCAACTTTTGGGATCTTCGGCTAGCGGGCCAGATAGCATTTCTTCAGCCCAGTCTTGGGTCACCTTCTTGTCTTTTCCAACCAGCCCAGGCCCAGCAGTCCACTTACCAGTTCCTGGATCCAGACTCTTCCGTCTGCAGTCCGCAAGAATCCCAGATATGAAGGCTGCAGCCTGGGTTCAGGCCTTAGTGATTCCAGGAAAGTGGCCTGTCCCTGACCACAGGTTCCTGCCTGCTCTGCTGTTGCACCAGTTTGGTTTGGCTGAAATTCCTCCGGTCACTCCCTCGGGATTTTTGCATGATTCTGCAATCTTTGGCACCCACTAAGTATATTACACTGTATGTATGACTAAATGAATCCAGAAAAATTTTTGAACTCTTTTCTGCAGTGTTAAATGTCACAGAAATGTACCGTAGAGCATGAAATGCTGAATGGATGAGTAAATGAACACAGAAAAATTTTTCAATGATTTTTGGACTGTTATATGCCACTGAAATATATCCCAGAGCACAGAATATTCTATAAATGAGTAAGTGAATACAGAAAAATTAGTCAACGTGTTTTTGAAGTGTTATATGGCACAGAAATGTTCCCAGATCATGGATTACTCTATGGATGAGTAAGTGAATACATAAAAATGTTTAAACGATTTTTTGTGCAGTTATAGAAGACCGAAATGTACCGCAGATCATGTAATAGTATAGGGATGCATAATCAAATGCAGAAAAATGTTTCAAAGGTTTTTTGGACTGCTATGGAACATGAAATCATCCACAGACTACGCAATCATGTTCTGATAAGTAATTGAATACAGAACCATGTGATATTGCATGGATGAGTAATTGAATATAGAAAAATGTTTCAATGCATTTTTGGACTGTTATGTAACATCAAAATGTACCACAGAACATGTTATGGTATATGGATGATGAGTAATTGAATACAGAAAACATTTTCAAAGATTTTTTGGACTGTTATGTAACACTGAAATGTACCACAGAGTAATAACAGTATATGGATGAGTAATTCAATACAGAAAAATGTTTCACTGCTTTTTTGAAGTGATATATTGGGGAAAAAAGTATTTAGTCAGCCACCAAGGTACATCACAACCCTCGACCTGATGAAGGTGTACTGGCTGATCCCCTGTCAGGAACACCGCACTGCACTTGCTCACTGAGCCAGTGTGCATGTGCTGCTAAAACACACTGTGCCCGAAGATACCTGTGGAACGGGCAGCAGCGGTGAAGATGAGTGCTTCAGACAAACAAGACCTGAAGCATGTGACTGCCAAGGGACAGAGCCGGCCACAGGTCTCTCAGAGGAAGCAGGAGCAGAGAAGATTGCTTCAGGCCAGATAGGACCTGAAGCACCTGACTGCTGGGGGTGTGGCCTAAACTCCAAAGAGCTAGTAGCTGAAGGAAAATTCCTAGAAGGGTAACTACAGGACAAAGTTACCAAGGGCATAGACATAACAGTTAGTCAGGATGTAGCCAAGGGTTCATACACAGAGAGGGCAGCACAGTACAAGAGAAGCAGGCAAAGAGTAGTCAAGACGTAGCCAAGGGTCATACACAGAGAGAGCAACACAGTACAAAAGAAGCAGGCAGAGGGTAGTCAGGACGTAGCCAAGGGGTCATACACAGAAAGGGCAGCACATTACAAAAGAACCAGGCAGAGGGTAGTCAGGACATAGCCAAGGGGTCATACACAGAAAAGGCAGAGCAGTACAAGAGAAGCAGGCAGAGGTTAATTAGGATGTAGCCAAGGTCATACACAGAGAGGGCAGCACAGTACAAAAAAGCAGGCAGGGGGCAGACAGAATGTAGCCAAGGGGTCATACACAGAAAGGGCAGCACAGTACAAAAGGGGCAGGCAAAACTTGTAACAATGGATACAGCCAAATCAGAACCAGACAGACCTAACGTAGCACAGGCACAAAGCACTGGCACAGGCACAACAGGGTCAAGCACACTCGGCCAAGGGTCAGAGTATAAGCGACAGGGAATGGCCCAACAATGAGGCTACAAGAAGCATCCCAGAATCCCAGAGTGAGGCCATCCAGCTCTACCCTTTCCTAGTGTATCCTCACCCATCCCATGTAAACATTGAGCCCTTGCGGGCAGGGTTCTCTCTCCTTCTGTACGCTTGTGAGCCTGTTTTGCTCATGTTTATTGTACTTGTCTATATTTGCCCTTTTCACATGTAAAGCACCATGGAATAAATGGCGCTATAAAAATGTATAATAATAATAATTATCATGCTGAAAGACCCATCCTTGTTTAATCTTCAATGCCCTTGCTGATGGAAGGAGGTTTGCACTCAAAATCTCACAGTTCATTTTTTCATGTACACGGATCAGTCGTCCTGGTCCCTTTGCAGAGAAACAGCCCCAAAGCATGATGTTGCCACCCCCATGCTTTACAGTAGGTAAGGTGTTCTTTGAATGCAACTCAGCATTCTGTTTCCTCCAAACACGACAAATTTGGTTTCTACCAAACAGTTCTACTTTAGTTTAATCAGACCATATGACATTCTCCCAGTACTCTTCTGGATAATCCAAATGCTCTCTAGCAAACTTCAGACGGGTCCGACATGTACTGACTTAAGCAAGGGGGCACGTCTGGCAATGCAGGATCTGAGACCCTGTCGGTGTAGTGTGTTACTGATGGTAGCCTTTGTTACAGTGGTCCCAGCTATATCCGGGTCATTCATTAGGTCCCCCATGTGGTTCTGGGATTTTTGCTCACCGTTCTTGTGATCATTTTGACCCCACTGGGTGAGATCTTGCGTGGAGCCCCAATCGAGGGAGATTATCAGTGGTCTTGTATGTCTTGCATTTTCTTATTATTGCTCCCACAGTTGATTTCATCATACCAAGCTGCTTGCCTAATGCAGAGTCAGTCTTCCCATCCTGGTGCAGGGCTACAATTTGTTTCTGGTGTCCTTTGACTGCTTTTTGGTCTTCACTAGTGTTGAGCGATACGATACCGCAAGTATCGGGTATCGGCCAATATTAGCTCTATCGGCCTTTCGATACTTAGTTTCGATATTTTCCATATATCGTATACCGGAATCGGAAGTTCCCATAATTCTTTGAGAGGCAATGTGATTTTAGTCAGCCAATGAGGAATCCTAAGAAGTGTGGGCACATCCTGTACTGCTGCGGTCATGTTAACTAATGGCATGGCTGTGATTGGATGCTGAAATGATGTCAGAATGCACTATAAAAGGCGCCGCCGCCATTTTAGCGTCACTGTGCTGTGAATTCAGTAAGGGACAGAACGCTGCTGTGCTGACTCTGAGGGACAGTTAGAGATTGCGATTTAGTGTACTGTGCTGTAGGCAGGCTAGCACCAACCGCTGTGTAAAGCTTCCTTTTGCCTGCAGTGTTGTTTTAACAGCTCTGCAAGGTGTGTGTGAGTGCAGGTGACGCTGCAGTTTGCTCTGCATGCAACGCTGTCTGTAGGCATCTGCACGTGTCACTCACAGACTCTTTTTTTTTTCTTCAGTGTAATTCTTGCAGCTCCATGCAATTTAACTATTAGTGTGACGCGCTTCCATCCGTATCCAATACATTGGTTGCAAACACTATAGAAGTAGACAAAGGAGTAGCCTTTCACAGATTGTGAACAGTTGTGTTTCAGTGTTCACTTCAGTGTTTTTTTTTTTTTTTTTGAGTGCACATCACGCTCCAGTTACTTGTTCAAGCACTGCTGCTTGTACTCTGCTGAGCGTGTCTCAGTGCCTCATCCTTTTCATTTATCTCCAATTGGTTCTGCTCCATTCCATTTAAAATATAATCTATTAGTGTGACGCGCTTCCATCCGTATCCAATACATTGGTTGCAAACACTATAGAAGTAGACAAAGGAGTAGCCTTTCACAGATTGTGAACAGTTGTGTTTCAGTGTTCACTTCAGTGTTTTTTTTTTATTTTTTGAGTGCACATCACGCTCCAGTTACTTGTTCAAGCACTGCTGCTTGTACTCTGCTGAGCGTGTCTCAGTGCCTCATCCTTTTCATTTATCTCCAATTGGTTCTGCTCCATTCCATTTAAAATATAATCTATTAGTGTGACGCGCTTCCATCCGTATCCAATACATTGGTTGCAAACACTATAGAAGTAGACAAAGGAGTAGCCTTTCACAGATTGTGAACAGTTGTGTTTCAGTGTTCACTTCAGTGTTTTTTTTTTATTTTTTGAGTGCACATCACGCTCCAGTTACTTGTTCAAGCACTGCTGCTTGTACTCTGCTGAGCGTGTCTCAGTCCTCATCCTTTTCATTTATCTCCAATTGGTTCTGCTCCATTCCATTTAAAATATAATCTATTAGTGTGACGCGCTTCCATCCGTATCCAATACATTGGTTGCAAACACTATAGAAGTAGACAAAGGAGTAGCCTTTCACAGATTGTGAACAGTTGTGTTTCAGTGTTCACTTCAGTCTCTGCGTAATAACCACACTTAGGCCTTATAACTTTTCTGACTTTCATTTATCAATCTACCAAGATGAAGAAGTCAGTGAGTAAGGCACGTGGTAGTGGCCGTGGAGTTTCAGCAGGGAGAGGACGTGGGGATTCTGTGGCTGCTGCCGCCCTCAGTGACACAGCATCCACCAGTTTTACCCATGAGCGTTCCTTTATGCGCAGTTTGGTAGGAGCTCGGCGTGCCCCCCTGCTGCGGGAAGAACAAATTGAAGCCGTTGTTGGTTGGATGGCAGCCAATGCATCGACTTCAATTCCTTCCACCTCCTCTCAGGAACACAACACTATTGAGCAACCATCTGTCTGTTCACCGCCTGTCAAATTGCCCAGGCAGTCAGAGAGTTCTGTACAGGAGACAGCTGAGTCTCTGCTTCTGTTCTCAGAATCTGTTGGCTCGCAAACACGGGCACAGGCAAGCAGCATTCTGCAATTTGAAGAAGAGGGAGTATGCAGTGATGCGCAACAGCTGTGTCTCTCTCAATCTGAAGAGGCGGGTGAGCCAGTGCCGATGGACAGCACACCGCAGAACGCATCTTATGATGATGATGAGACTCAGGTGCCAGGTTTTGTGGAGCATGGTGCTGCCCAGACCATCCAACAGCAGCAGGTGTTGGAAGAGGGTAGTGGAGATGATGAAGTCCGAGACCCAACATGGCGTGAGCAACAGGAAGGTGGTGGGAGCAGCTCTGAGGAAGAGATTGTCCCAACGGTACAAAGAGGAGGGAGAGGTAGGCTGCAGACTCGCTTGCCTGTAGCCTCCAGTTTGGCACCTGTTGGGAGCAGTTCTCTTAGAAATGTCAAAATTGGCGCTCCCATGACTTGCACTGCGTGGTCCTTTTTTGACAGACTTGTAGATGATATTTTCTATGTTAAATGCAAGCTGTGTAAGCAAAAAGTTAAAAGAGGTAAAAATATCAGTAACCTGAATACCACAAATATGTGGAAACATGTACGGACAAAGCACGTAGCTGAGTTACAAAGACACACTGGAGATGTAGGCCAACCTACAGCAGCACCTACATCTTCATGTCATGTTCGAGCCTCTACCTCCAGCTCACACACACCTGGTTCGGCTTCCTCACAGGATCTCCATGGAAGAACCTCGGTCACTGTTGTCCATAGACAAACTGTTATTCCACCCACAGCAGCAAGTTCACAGTCATCGTCACACTCCCAGAACAAAAAACAGCCATCGGTACCACAGGCATGGGATAAAAGACGGCCATACTCGGCAAACCATCCACGAGCACAGGCTCTGAATGCTGGCATTGCAAAACTCCTGTCCCTTGAAATGCTGTCATTCAGGCTGGTGGAGACTGACAGTTTCAGGAACTTTATGGCATTGGCAGTCCCACAATATAATGTGCCAAGCCGATTTTATTTCAGCAGGCAAGCTGTCCCTGCTCTGCAAAAACATGTCGAGGGAAACATTAAACATGCGCTACTAAACGCCGTCAGTAGCAGAGTCCACCTGACCACCGATGCGTGGACCAGTACCCATGGCCAGGGACGATACCTTTCCCTCACTGCCCATTGGGTCAATGTTGTGGAGCCGGGTACAGATCTTGCCAGTGGCGCTGTACGTGTTCTGCCAACTCCAAGGATTGCAGGAATCCAGTCTGTACACATTGATTCCTCCTCCTACTCCAGTTCCTCAGAATCATCGCTGCACGAGCCGTCACGGTATACCTCCACATGGACCTGTGAACGCTTACCTGTTGCGACCGATATGAGCACAGCCGTGGCCAAACGTCAACAGGCCGTCCTGAAAATGATTTCCATGGGGAATCGAAACCACACAGCGCAGGAGCTCTGGGATGCCATCAAGCAGGAGAGCGACGTGTGGTTTTTGTCAGCTAATCTCCAGCCAGGCTTGGTAGTGTGTGACAATGGCGAAATCTGGTGGCAGCTCTGGGCCTGGCAACCTCACTCACATACCATGTCTGGCACATGTGCTCAACTTGGTCGTGCAGAGTTTTTTGAGGGACTATCCGGATCTTGATGCACTGCTGCACAAGGTCCGCCTAGAGTGCGCTCACTTGCGACGTTCCAGCATGGCCAGATCGCGCATTGCAGCTCTGCAAGTCAGATTTCGCCTTCCTGAACATCGCATCATATGTGACGTACCCACCAGGTGGAATTCCACGTTACATATGTTGGAGCGGTTGTGTGAGCAGCAGCCAGCAGTAATGGAGTATCAGCTGCAACAGGCGCAATCAACTCGCAATTTGCGCCGTTCACACTTCACCACTACTGAGTGGGCCTCTATGAAGGACATCTGCGACGTTTTGCGTGCGTTTGATGTCTCAACGCGGATGGCGAGTGCAGATGATGCACTAGTCAGCATGACTGTCCCCCTTATCTGCCTGCTTCAGAAATCACTGAAAGCACTAAAGGAAGAGGTTTTGGAAGAGGTGGAGGATGAGGAGTCACAAATTCAATTACCTTCAGGACAGTCAGCGCAACGTGGTTCCTCACAAAGGGCTGGGCAGGGCTCACTTTGTGAGGAGGAGGAGGAGGAGGAGTCAATGGAGGAGGAAGAAATCCCTAGAGAGGGAGGTACACAACGCTCTAGTCAGTATGTAGAGCGAGGGTGGGGTGATGCAGAGGAGGCAGAGATGACGCCTCTTCCAGAGGACAGCCTTTGTTGGCCAGTTGGGAGTCTGCAGCACATGGTTGATTTCATGCTTCAGTGCCTGAGAAACGACCGCCGCATCACCCACATTCTCACCACGTCAGATTATTGGGTGTACACCCTCCTAGACCCTCGCTACCGGGACAACTTACAAACCCTCATCACACCGGTGAACCGGGACCGTAAAATGCAGGAGTACCAAGACACACTGGTGCAATCCATACTGTTGTACATTCCAGCCGAGAGAGCTGCTGCTGCTACTGCTTTACAAAGCAGCTCTGTGCGCCGAGGCAGTGTAGACACCTCTACAACAAGAGGGAGCACAAGCAGCGCCTCTGCACAGGGCAAGAGCTGTATGTTACAAATGTGAAAAAGTTTTGTGACAGCGCCAGCAAGGTCTACACCATCCGAGACGGCTCCAGTCACCAGGAAGAAACGTTTCCGTAAGATGGTGACAGACTACTTGGCTTTCCCTCTAAGTGTACTCCCAGATGCCTCTTCGCCTTTCAAATTTTGGGTCTCTAAGTTGGATACATGGCCAGAGCTTAGCCAGTATGCATTGGAGGTGCTGGCTTGCCCTGCTGCCAGTGTATTATCTGAGCGTGTCTTTAGTGCTGCAGGTGGTGTAGTAACAGACCGTCGCATGCGACTATCCTCAGAGAATGTAGACCGGCTTACTTTTCTGAAAATGAACAAGGCATGGATCTCACCTGAATTTGCCTGTCCGTTTTCAGATTAAATAACTGTTTGGCAATGTTTTCCATGTCTCCTGTTATGTTCATCTTTCTACCACCTGAACTCTACTACCTGGGCTACAACACCGCCATTTGTTGCTCGTAAGTAATTGGCAGGGGTACTGACTCATGGCCAGCCTGGTTACAGCACGACAGCTGTTTCCTGGCAGTGTGAACGTCAATTATCCTCCAATAAGTTGTGCTGTCGTGTTGCATTCGGGTTAGCCGACTCTATGGTGCCTGCAGTTTAGGTGATTCCTATGTGTGCTGTGGGATATGTAAATAAAGGCGGTTTCCATTGTGACAATAGGACAAGCACCCACTGTAGGACTGTGTGATTCGGTAACTGCGGACGGCTTGCGTCCTGTCAACTTACATTTTCATGGGTGCGTTCTTCTACCCGTCCGGGGTCCAGTACCGTCAACTGGTTCTCCCCAGTGCCTTTGGCCTAGGTGCCTCCATCTCCGTATCCGAGTTCCACCAACGTCTGCTGGTCCTTGGTAGTGCTTTGGAGCACAGGTACCTCCTGTTTAGTAACCGTGTCACAGTAACGTCAGCTGGTACTCGGTTGTGACATTGCCTCTTTTCCTTCTGCTACCCGTCCGGGGTCCAGTACCGTCAACTGGTTCTCCCCAGTGCCTTTGGCCTAGGTGCCTCCATCTCCGTATCCGAGTTCCACCAACGTCTGCTGGTCCTTGGTAGTGCTTTGGAGCACAGGTACCTCCTGCTTAGTAACCGTGTCACAGTAACGTCAGCTGGTACTCGGTTGTGACATTGCCTCTTTTCCTTCTGCTACCGTCCGGGGTCCAGTACCGTCAACTGGTTCTCCCCAGTGCCTTTGGCCTAGGTGCCTCCATCTCCGTATCCGAGTTTCACCAACGTCTGCTGGTCCTTGGTAGTGCTTTGGAGCACAGGTACCTCCTGCTTAGTAACCATGTCACAGTAACATCAGCTGGTACTCGGTTGTGACATTGCCTCTTTTCCTTCTGCTACCCGTCCGGGGTCCAGTACCGTCAACTGGTTCTCCCCAGTGCCTTTGGCCTAGGTGCCTCCATCTCCGTATCCGAGTTCCACCAACGTCTGCTGGTCCTTGGTAGTGCTTTGGAGCACAGGTACCTCCTGCTTAGTAACCGTGTCACAGTAACGTCAGCTGGTACTCGGTTGTGACATTGCCTCTTTTCCTTCTGCTACCCGTCCGGTTTCCAGTACCATCAACTGGTTCTCCCCAGTGCCTTTGGCCTAGGTGCCTCCATATCCGTATCCGATTTCCACCAACGTCTGCTGGTCCTTGGTAGTGCTTTGGAGCACAGGTACCTCCTGCTTAGTAACCGTGTCACAGTAACGTCAGCTGGTACTCGGTTGTGACATTGCCTCTTTTCCTTCTGCTACCTGTCCGGGTTCCAGCACAGTCAGCTGGTCCTCGTTACTTCCATTGTCTCTTGCTCCATCTGATACCCGTCAGGGTTCCAGTAACGTCAGCTGTTTCTCGGAAATTAGACGACCTTAAAGACCACCCAGAAGAAGATGACGACAACAAGGACGACGAGCATGAAGCCAACCAGCCTGAACACCATCACAAAGAAAAAATATAAGATTACCCAGAAGAAGATCACTAACAGGAAAAAGAAGGTTACGACAAACTACAAGATACAGAACAAGAGACAGAAGAACAATAAGCAGAAGATCAAAAAGCAGAAGAACATGAAGTATAAGACCAAAATGAAGAGCAAAATATATGCTCTAAATTCTAAGCAGAAGAAGACTAAGCAGTGTATGGGGGTGAGTCCGTTCCTCCTCGTGGTGCCCCTGGAAAATGCCTGCTGCTGCAGGCTAAACTGAACACGGACAAATACTGTTGTAATTTAAATCTTTTGTGGCAGCAAGAACGGAAGGATGAACAATTCATACTTTTACAGATTACAAGTACAGGAATCTCTGTCACAAATAAGAATATGATGAAAAAGATGAAGAGGAAGAAGATGAAGAATTTGAATATGAAGAAGGTTAATTAGTTTAATAATAACAATATGAGTAATGTAAACAAAAACATGAATAGCAAGAAGTTTAAGAAGAAGATTAAGAAGGTGAAGATGAAGAATAATTTGATGAGAAAGATGATGGTGCTGCTGAGGATTATGAAGGAGAAAGTGTGGCACTGGCAAAAGTTAAAAAGGTGAAGAGCATGGAAGTTGTGAAACATACATATTTGCCAAAATAGAAAAAAGGTTAACAACATTGTCAATTTGTTAGTCAATCCAAACATATTTCCAAAAAAATATATATTAATGCTATTCCAATGCATTGGGTTAAACATGTATGCCTTTATTGTCTCCTCAACCTCCCCCAATACATTCTACATTAGTCTTTTTGTTTTCCTTCATGTACAATTAACCAACAAGGCAAGAATGGGTTTTTTTAATGTCGATATTTGGTTCCCATAGACTTACATTGGACTTCCGGTATCGGAATCGGATATCGACGATATTTAGTGATATCGGTGATACCATTCCGATCCGATATTTTTAGATATCGAGCAGTATCGCTCAACACTAGTCTTCACCATAGTGGAGTTTGGAGTGTGACTATTTGAGGTTGTGAACAGGTGTCTTTTATACTGATAACAAGTTCAAACAGGTGCCTTTACTACAGGTAATGAGTGGAGGACAGAGGAGCCTCTTAAAGAAGAAGTTACAGGTCTGTGAGAGCCAGAAATCTTGCATGTTTTTAGGTGACCAAATACTTATTTTCCACCATAATTTTCAAAATAAATCTTGCCAAATCAGACAAGGTGATTTTCTGGATTTGTTTTCTCATTTTGACTCTCATAGTTGTGGTCTACCTATGATGTCAATTACAGGCCTCTCTAATCTTTCTAACTGGGAGAACTTGCACAATTGGTGGCTGACTAAATACTTTTTTTCCCCACTGTATATAACACAGAAATGTTCCACAAAGCACCTAATACTCTAGCACCCAGATTCTTGAGTGATATTCGAGTATCACGAGCACGTTCGCCCATCCCTAGTAACTATATGAATAATCCAGTACATGCAAATGCATATACAGTAGTGAGTTCCACAGTAAAGGGTATATAGATAGTCTGCATAAGATAGTGAGTCTGTCAAGCTTACAAGATAAATTATAAGTGCTTACATATGATACAGCTGGTTTCTGCGTGCCCCTGCCACACATAAAAAAGCATGCTATGCCATACTATTGGAAAAGGGAAAGAGAGCAAAAGACTGTGAAAATAAATTAAGATGTAACTTTTATTCATATTTGATTAAAACTGTTTATTAGTGTTCCTTTGTGTTTTATAAACTTTAATTATTACATAAAATCCTGATCTACAGGTAGCACAATGCAGAATTATGTTGATTGTTAATGGAAGAGATGTGGGAGTTGTTGTCTCCTGTGCTTCGATAATACTTAGCTACTTTATTATAAAGTCTCATCCTAGGTTCACAATAGGGTGGGGGAAAAGACATTAAAGGGGTTGTCCACTACTCCAACAACCCTTTCTCAATGACTAGGTTCCATCCTTATAAAATGTTAACACTTATATGTAACTCAGGTGCCAGTGTCGTTGCATCTGTGTCAGCAATCATGTTTATGGGCTCCTGTGACATTATTAGGTCAAACAATTCCTGCGGTCAATCAGCGGACACATCACTCTCCACTTCTTCAAACAAATCAGACATCCAGAGGAAGCAGCCTCAGCTCTCACTTCCTCTGGATGTCAGTTCACAAGTAGCAAAAAGGCATAAATTATTGCAATAACTGTACATATGCTGGATGGCTTTATAACACACCAACTAAAAGGTGTTACATGGTTCCATAGACCAGTCAAGCTTTTAAACTCCCTTTTTGTTACATTAAGATGTTCTATTTTTCTTTTGCAGGAAACTGTTGAGATGCTTCTATAAGAAAGAAAATGAGCAAATGGTTGATTTTTGGACTTCATAGTAACAGAACTACTGAAAAATTACAAGTAAAATGATGGATTAATGCATTAATTATGTGTTGATGATTTTACTGAAAATACAACAGTGTAACAACAATTCTAAGTTTTTGTGTATGTTATTAGTTTCCATAGCATGTTTAATAGTAGGCTGACTACTAATTTTCTCTCTAAAATAAATTGGTCAGTTGTGTGGTTCTGTGTGGAGGAATCTCAGTTTATCTCTAGCTTCGGGTCAGTAATAGTGATGATTGAATAGTGAAATATATGGATTTGGGAATATCGGCACAACCAATTTCTAATATCCAGTTAACAATAGGTATTGGGAGGCGCTAGTATGATGAGGAGGGTATTAGCTGCAAATAGAACAGCGGCACAGAGCTCTCACAATGCATAGTACTTAGTGATGAGCGAGCACTAAAATGCTCGGGTGTTCGTTGCTCAGGTCGAGCAAATTGGAATGCTCGGGTGCCCGACCCGAGCAATGAGCCCAATGTAAGTCTATGGGAAACCGAGCTTTTTTGCCACGACCCCCCCGGAGGACTTTTGAGGGTATAAAAACTGCGGAAATCTATGGGAAAGGTGCTCAAATGACATGGGAACAGCATGGGGAAAACCCCTGGAAGCATTTCTGACTCCCAGGTCACTGCTGTGAACAATGTTGCATTTGAAATTTAGTTGGCAATATGTGTGTGTCTGTCTACGGCTGTCTGTCTGTGTGCAGGTGTCTGTGTGTGTGCGGGTGTCTGTGTGTGTGTGCGTGTGTTGTGTTTGTGCGGGTGTCTGTGTGTGCGGTAACGCTACCGCCGGTACTATCGGTCACAGCGCTGCGGGATCAAGCTGTCAGAAGTAAACATGATTCCGCAGCTGACTGTGACCCGCAGTGGTGAAGCAGACTTGGCCCGATAAGACCACTGCTCCATCGGGCTACCTCTGGTGTCACTGATAACAGTGACAACAGGTGACGCTAATCGGAGAGTAGTATCATCTGCTGACACCTATGCTCACTATTAAAAAAAAGTTTAATTATATACAGTACAGACCAAAAGTTTGGACACACCTTCTCATTCAAAGATTCTTCTGTATTTTCATGACTATGAAAATTGAACATTCACACTGAAGGCATCAAAACTATGAATTAACACATGTGGAATTATACATTACACTTTACAAAAACTTGAGAAACAACTGAAAATATGTCTTATATTCTAGGTTCTTCAAAGTAGCCACCTTTTGCTTTGATTACTGCTTTGCATGCAGAACAGGTGAACGGATGGATTCTACATGCCTGGTTCCCACCGTGAAGCATGGAGGAGGTGGTGTGATGGTGTGGGGGTGCTTTGCTGGTGAGACTGTTGGAGATTTATTCAAAATTGAAGCGGTGAGCGGTCCAGCTCACCCCAAACCATCTCGATTGGGTTCAAGTCTGGTGACTGTGGAGGCCATGTCATCTGGCATAGCACCCCATCACTCTCCTGCTTGGTCAAATAGCCCTTACACAGCCTGGAGGTGTGTTTGGGGTCATGGTCCTGTTGAAAAATAAATGATGGTCCAACTAAACGCAAACAGGATGGAATAGCATGCTGCTGCAAGATGCTGTGGTAGCCATGCTGGTTCAGTATGCCTTCAATTTTTAATAAATTCCCAACAGTGTAACCAGCAAAGCACCCCCACACATCACACCTCCTCCTCCATGCTTCACGGTGGGAACCAGGCATGTAGAGTCCATCCGTTCACCTTTTCTGCGTGCAAAGCAGTAATCAAAGCAAAAGGTGGCTACTTTGAAGAACCTAGAATATAAGACATATTTTCAGTTGTTTCACACTTTTTTGTAAAGTGTAATGTATAATTCCACATGTGTTAATTCATAGTTTTGATGCCTTGAGTGTGATTCTACAATTTTCACAGTCATGAAAATACAGAAAAATCGTTTGAATGAGAAGGTGTGTCCAAACTTTTGGTCTGTACTGTACATATTCATTATTGACATAATGCATACATATTGATACATAATCACTGGTGGACACAGACCAATAAGGGCGCCTGCAGAACAGTATATGGGCCCTTTACAGTCCAAGAGCTAATCATAATGCAAAATTTCACCTGCTTTTTAGGTGGAAATGGCCCCCCTTACCTATTGGGCCCCTGTGCGGCTGGACAGGTTGCACCAATGATATGTCCGCTCCTGTACATAATACATACATATTCACATAGAAATAAAAACACATTATACTCACCGCACACCAAATCCCCAATGCCCTCGTTTCCTAGAAATAATGTAAAATAATAAACCAACTTATACTTCCTGTCCGCCGTAGTCCAAGGTAATCCAGATTGTCCCACGGCAATCTCACGTGTAGAACAGCCAGATAGGGAGATGTGACCGCTGGACTTGACCGGTGATACGCTGACGGGAGCTAATCGCCCCCGTGTATCAGCTGATCAGCTCCATGCTGTCACTTAAAGCACTGCTGTGTGGAAAAGTGAGGGCACCAGAGTGATAAACTCCGGTGAACTCTCACTGCAGCTCCGTGATACACTGCAGGAGACAGTACCTCCTGTCTGTGTATCACCGGAGGCCGGGTAGAGCGGTCACATCTCCGATGTGACTGTTCTACACGTGAGATCGTCGTGGGACACTCGGTAAATGGATTACAGCGGACAGGGAGTATTTATGTTGATTTATTATTTTATTTTTGTTGCAGGAGATCGAGGGAGTCTGGGATTAGGCAATGCAGTAAGTATGATTCTGGCTGTGTCTTTATTGACCATATAACTATAGGATTAGTAATGAATAGGTGTCTCATAGACGACTCACCATTACTAATTTGTGTGTTATGTTTAGGTAGCTGAGGAGAAATAGCAAAAAAGGTAATACACCAGAGAGGCTGGAACCTATTGGATTGCAGTAACCTGAACTAACCACACAACTAGAGGTAGCAGTGGAGCGTTCCTACGTTGATCCTAGACGCCTCGTCACAGCCTGAGAGATAACTACACCTTAAGGTAGAAAGATGAGAGCTATCTGCCCCGGAGCAGATCCCCAAAGAAAATAGGAAGCCCCAAACATGTAATGGCGGTTAGACAAGAAGAAAGCACGGACACAGACAGAAAATAGAATGAGCAAATGCTGTGGCCCAAACTGTCTAGACAGAAAAGTACAGGAAAGAATTCTGACTTAATCCAAAAAAAACCCTAAAAAATACCAACACTTCTGATTGCAAAAAACCCTGAGATCACACGATCTCATCCACCTAAATCAGATCTCTGGTGTAACAAAACCAAGCCGCAGCCACTGAAAAAACAGGAAAAAAGCAAATGAACAAATAACAGTGGCTACAGATAAACAGAGAGGAGCACAAGCTCCAGGAGGGGACCCGGCTGAACTTCAAAAGTGCAGAAAACTATGCAAAAAGCAAGCACAAAAAGAAAAGCAAAAATATCTTATCTGAAAGCAGCAGACGCAGGCAAGACTCCAGCAAACTTCCAAATGAACCAGGAACCACAATTGAGACAAGAACAATTGATCACCGGCAACCATCATGGGAGGGAACCTCCCTTATATCAGATCAGTCCGTGATCCCTGATTTCCACTCCTCGCTGAGAAACCATCTCTAGCACATTCATAACAGTACCCCCCCTTGAGGAGGGGTCACCGAACCCTCACTTGTGCAACCAGGCCTATCAGGATGAGCTCGGTGATAGGCACGGATCAGTCTCCTAGCATGGATGTCCGAAGCAAACACCCAAGAATTGTCCTCCTGACCATATACTCTCCACTTAACCAAATACTGGAGTTTATGTCTAGAAAAACGAGAATCCAAATATTTTCTCAACCACATACTCCATATTGCCCTCAACCAAAACAGGGTCAGGAGGCGCAGCCATAGGAACCACTGGCTCGACAAACCTCTTCAATAAGGACTTGTGGAACACGTTATGGATTTTAAATGTCCCTGGAAGAAGCAAATGGAAGGAAACCGGATTAAGAATCTCCATGATCTTATAAGGTCCAATGAACCTGGCCTTAAATTTGGAGATGCAACCCTCATAGGGATATTTCTTGAGGACAACCAAACCAAGTCCCCCACTTTAAACCGAGGACCATCAGTCCTATGCCGGTTGGCAAACCGCTGGGCCTTCTCTTGAGAGAGAGACAACCTCTCCACTACCTGGTCCCAAATCTGCTGCATTCGCTTCACAACAGAGTCAACACCCAGACAGACAAAAGCCTCTGCCTGTCCCGAAGAAAATTGAGGGTGAAACCCAGAATTGCAGAAAAAATGGAGACATCAAGGTGGCAGAGCTAGCCCTATTATTAAGAGCAAACTCAGCCAAAGGCAAAAAAGAGACCCAGTCATCTTGATCAGCAGACACAAAACATCTCAAATAACTCTCCAAGGTCTGGTTTGTTCTCTTGTTTGTCCATTGGTCTGAGGATGAAATGCAGAGGAGAAAGATAATTGAACACCAAGTTTAGAACAAAATGTCCTCCAAAATCTGGAAAGAAGCTGGACTCCTTTGTCAGACACAATGTTCTCCGGAATGCCATGTAACTGAACCACGTGCTGAAGGAACAAAGGCACCAACTAGGAGGAGGAAGGTAACTTAGGTAATGGCACAAGATGTATCATCTTGGAAAACCTATCACAGATTACCCAGATAATGATCATTCTCTGAGAGACAGGGAGGTCGGAAATAAAATCCATAAAGATATGGGTCCATGGCCTCTTGGGCACAGGTAATGGCATTAACAAACCACTAGAGAGAGAGCAATGCTTGGAAAGAGAGCAAGTCCCACAGGACTGCACAAAGTCCCTGACGTCACGAGACAAAGTAGGCCACCAAAAGGACCGACTCACCAAGTCTCTGGTACCAAAAATCCCGGGATGACCAGCCAATGCGGAACAATGAATCTCAGACATCACACTCTTCTTCCACTGGTCTGGCACAAACAATTTCCCAATAGGGCAGCGCTAAGGTTTATCCTCCTGACACCCTTCCAGAGCCAGTCTCAAATTGGGCGAGATGGCGGAAAGTACTACACCCTCTTTCAAAATAACAGCAGGATCAGATAACTCAGGAGAATCCGCAAAGAAACTCCTTGAGAGGGCATCCGCATTAACATTCTAAGTGCCAGGAAGAAAAGAAACCACAAAATTAAAACGTGTAAAAAACAAGGCCCACCTGTCCTGTCTAGGATTAAGTCGCTTGGCTGATTCGAGATAAACCTGGTTCTTATGGTCCGTGAGGACCACCACCTGATGTTTGGCTCCTTCCAGCCAATGTCTCCACTCTTCAAAGGCCCACTTCATGGCCAATAACTCCCGATTAACCACGTCATAATTACGTTCAGTTGGAGAAAATTTTCGAGAGAAAAAGGCACAAGGGTTACTCTTAGAGGTCTCTGGATCCCTTTGGGACAAAACGGCACCTGCCCCAATTTCAGAAGCATCAACCTCCACCTGAAACGGTAGAGAAACATCAGGCTGCCATAGAACAGGAGCAGAAGTGAATCTTTGCTTAAGTTCCTGAAACGCAGAAACTGCCTCAGGAGGCCAATTCACCACATCAGAACCCTTTTTGGTCAAATCAGTCAATGGTTTAACAATACCGGAGAAATTACCAATAAATTTACAATAAAAATTGGCAAAACTCAAAAATCTCTGAAGAGCCTTTAATGAAGTAGGTTGAACCCAATCACAGATGGTCTGAACCTTGACCGGGTCCATTTCAATAACAGATGGAGACAAAATGAATCCCAGAAATGAGACCTTCTGTATGCCAAAAAGACACTTTGATCCCTTCTCATACAGTGCATTCTCTCTCAAAATCTGGAACACAGTCCGAACATGTTTCACATGAGAGTCCCAGTCAATGGAAAAAATCAAAATAGCATCCAAATAAACAATCAGAAATTTATCCACAAAATCAATGAAAATATCATTCATGAAGGATTGGAAGACGGAAGGAGCATTAGTGAGCCCAAAGGGCATCACTAGGTACTCAAAATGCCCCTCTGGGGTATTAAATGCCGTCTTCCATTCATCCCCGTGCTTAATGCGAATAAGGTTATACGCCCCCCTGAGGTCAAGCTTGGTAAACCAACTTGCACTTTTCACTCTGGAAAACAGGTCAGAAATCAAGGGTAACGGATATTGATATTTCACAGTGTTCTTATTCAGGAAGCAATAATCAATACACGGCCTCAGTGAACCATCCTTTTTGGCCACAAAGAAAAAACCGGCGCCCAAGGGTGAAGAGGATGGTCTGATATGACCCTTCTCCAATGACTCCTTGATATAAGATCACATAGCATCGTGTTCAGGTACAGATAAGTTAAAAAGGCAACCCTTAGGAAATTTACCACCAGGCACTACCTCAATAGCGCAATTGTATCTTCTGTGAGGGGGTAAGGATGCAGACTTACTTTCACTAAACACATCAGAAAAATCAGTCAAAAAGTCAGGGACATCCTGAGACTGGGGAGAGGCAGAAAAAACAGCAGTGTCAGTATTAACACATTGGCAGCCCCAACAGGTCACAGACACAGATTTCCAATCTAAAACAGGATTATGAATCTGTAACCAAGGGAAACCCAGTACAATAAAATCATGCAGATTATGCAACACCAGAAATTTGCAACTCTCCTGATGATCTTGTTCAACCCTCATTATCACCTGAGTAGAAAATTGGGGTTTATTCTCCACCAAAGGGGTAGAATCAATCCCCAGTAGGGGAATAGACTTCCGCAGGGGTATCATGGGAAACCCACAACGTTTGGCAAAGTCAAAATCCATCAGGTTAATAGCTGCTCCTGAATCAACCAAATCCTGAGCCGAAAATGTGGACATGGAGCAAATCAGGGTAACAGTCAGCAGAAATTTAGTCTGAACACTACCCAAGACAACTGAGCGGCAAAACGTCTTCCCCGCTTAGGGCAGACGGAAATAGCATGGGAATCATCACTACAGTAGAAACATAACCCATTGCGCTTTCGAAATTCATGACGGTGTGCCCCAGAAGTCACTCCATCACACTGCATGGGCTCAGGAGCTGGCCCACAAGGCAACACCATCTCACGCATACCTCTGCGCTCACGCAAACGTCTGTCAATTTGAATAGCCAAAGACATAGAATCATTGAGACCAGAGGGAACAGGGAATCCCACCATAACGTCCTTTACATTCTCTGACAGACCCTTCAAAAAAAGGGCTGCCAAAGCATCCTCATTCCATTTGGTCAGGACTGCCCACTTTCGAAATTTCTGACAGTACAGTTCAGCGGCTTCACAGCCCTGACTTAATGCCAACAAGGTTTTTTCAGCTTGATCAGTGACATTAGGTTCATCGTACAACAACCCCAGAGCCTGAAAAAATACATCAACATTATTAAAAACAGGATCCCCAGGTGTCAGGGAAATAGCCCAATCCTGAGGGTCGCCGCACAGGAGAGAGATGACAATTTGAACCTGCTGTGCTGCGTTCCCTGAGGGCTTAGGCTTTAAAGCAAAAAACAACTTACAGTTATTTTTGAAATTTAGAAATTTAGCCCGATCCCCAAAAAACAAAAAACAAATCTGGCATGGGGATCCTAGGTTCCATAACCGGCAACCTAGCAAGATAGATAGGAATACTCTAAACCTCAGTGGAAAGCTGCTCCACACGGCCAGACAACTGTGCAAACTCCATTGAGAGAAAAAAATCCTCCTCAGCACCCAGAGAGAAAGAGGGAAAAAAAATGCAACAAACAGAGAAAAAAAAATCTCTGACAACTCTGACAACTTTTTTCTTTCCACACTATTTTTCCCTTCTGTGAGTACCACATAATTTTAGTTTTGGGCCGGTGATACTGTTATGTTTAGGTAGCTGAGGAGAAATAGCAAAAACGGTAATACACCAGAGAGGCTGGAACCTATTGGATTGCAGTAACCTGAACTAACCACACAACTAGAGGTAGCCGTGGAGCATTCCTACATTGATCCTAGACGCCTTGTCACAGCCTGAGAGATAAGTACACCTAAAGGCAGAAAGATGAGAGCTATCTGCCCCGGAGCAGATCCCCAAAGAAAATGGGAAGCCCCCAAACATGTAATGGCGATTAGACAAGAAGAAAGCACGGACACAGACAGAAAATAGAATGAGCAAACACTGGGGCCCAAACTGTCTAGACAGAAAAGTACAGGAAAGAATTCTGACTGCAATCCAAAAAAAACCCCCTTAAAAATACCAACACTTCTGATTGTAAAAAACCCTGAGATCACACGATCTCATCCACCTAAATCAGATCTCTGGTGTAACAAAACCAAGCCGAAGCCACTGAAAAAACAGGAAAAAGCAAATGAACAAATAACAGTGGCTACAGATAAACAGAGAGGAGCACAGGCCCCAGGAGGGGACCCAGCTGAACTCCAAAAGTGCAGAAAACTATGCAAAAAGCAAGCACAAAAACAAAAGCAAAAATATCTTATCTGAAAGCAGCAGAAACAGGCAAGACTCCAGCAAACTTCCAAATGAACAAGGAACCACAATTGAGACAAGAACAATTGATCACCGGCGACCATCATGGGAGGGAACCTCCCTTATATCAGTCCAGTCAGTGATCCCAGATTGCCATTCCTCGCTGGAAGGTTCAGTACTGTCTGCAACCACCAGAGGGAGCCTCTGCTCAGAAACCATCTCTAGCACATTCACAACATTTGTGGGCTTTATGTCACCTGACAATACAAAGGTAACATCAACCCCACAAATATGAACACCATTTGCCAATGCTACAGGGCAAGTGGGAAGAGAGAAGCTAACTGTTAAAATTGGCGCATCTATAAAATGCGCCATTTCTGGGGTGACTGAGAACTGATGTTTTTAGCCTGGGGGGCCAATATCCATGGGCCATTACCAGGCTATTAATATCATCCTGCAGCTGTCTGCATAGCCTTTGCTTGTTTGATTTTATAGCGGGACCCCATGTCAATTTTTTTCTGGGGTTCCTCTGTAAAATAGCCAGTAAAGGCTAAGCAAATATCTGTGAGCTGATATTAATAGCCTAGGAACCTTTATGGCTATTGGCTCCTTCCCAAAATATTAACATCAGCGCTCAGCCATTGGCTTTCCCTCTGCTGGTTATGAAAATTATGCGGGAGTCCACGCAATTCTTTTAAATTATTTTGGAAAAATAAACATATTGCATTTCACGCACTATAAGGTGGTATGTGAGCACTATAAGATGGTGTATGAGCACTATGTGGCAGTATATGAGCCCTGTATGGCTTTGTGTTCACTATATGGCAGTATATGAGCACTATATGGCAATATGTGAGCACTATAATGTGGTATGTGGGCACTATATGCCAGTATGTGGGCACTATATGGCAATATGTGAGCACTATAAATAGTATATGGGCACTATGTGGCAGTTTGTGTGCACTATATGGCAGTATATGAGCACTATATGGCAGCATGTGAGCACTATATGGCAGCACTGCTTGCTGATATGGTGGTAAGCAAATGTTAGCGGAAATGTATACAGTATATTGCTCAAAAAAATTAAGGGAACACTTAAACAACAGAATATAACTCCAAGTAAATCAAACTGTGAAATCAACCTGTCCACTTAGGAAGCAACACTGATTGATAGTGTTGAGCGAAACTGGTCGGTCAATTTAAAAAAAGACCGACTTTTGCCGAGTGAAATCCGACCATAGCGTGAGGTCGGCCACGTGTTCAGCGACCCGAGTGCCAAAGTCGGTTTTCCCATAATGCTTGAAGGGCCTTTTCTCGACCAATGAACAAGGACGCAGACTGTGGGCCACGCGATGACATGGGCAGCGGCCAGCACCATCTTAGAGAAGGTCATTGCAGTGATTGGCTTACTTTGTGTGGCGTCACAGTGCCTATAAAAGCCCTCACCGCCGACTGCCATTTTACTTCTGCCAATCTTAGCGTAGGGAGAGGTTGCTGATGCTGGTTCTCAGTAGGGAGAGCATTAGGCAGGGAAAAAACAATAATTCTGTGCTTGTGCTGATAGCGCTTAGCTGTACAGCTATTGTGCAGTGACAGGGGAGGATTTTGGTGTGTGCAGCAGCGCTGGTTCTTAGGCTGCCTGCCAGTGAGAGGGGAGGAATTGCTTGTGTGGAGCAGCAACGCTGGTTATTAGGTTGCCTGCCAGTGACAGGGGAGGAATTTCTAGTGTGCAGCAGCAGAGCTGATTATTAGGCTGCCTGCTATCTGTATTGCTGTGTGTACCCTGCTGTGCAGACTGCTTTTTAACACAGCACCTACACAGGACTAATACTAATAATTTTTTTCTGCACAGATACCGAGCGTTCATTTTTTCCCACACCGTATAGAGCTGTACGCTCCTCACACTACCGTGTACTGGCTGGTATTGCAGACAAATACACGCTGACTATCTGTGTGTGACTCTGGAAATATATACGGAGATATCAATTTTCCCCAAAACCGTATACAGCTGGTATCTTCTGATACAGTACAGTTTTTCTCCCTTCTGTATTACGGTCAAATCCATACTGAGAGAGCATCTGTGTGTTACTCCTCAAATATATAAGGAGATTAAAAATTACCCCAACACTGTATACAGCTGAACGCTACTGATACAGTATTTTAACGTTTTCTTGCTTTCATATTATGGTGTTATCACATACAGCCCGATATCTGTGTGTTACTCTGAAATATATACGGAGATTTTATTACCCCAAACCTGTATACAGCTGGGATCTACTGATACAGTACAGTTTTCTCCTTTCTATTCGGTCATATCCATACTGAGGAGATCTGTGTGTTACTCCTCAATATATAGGAGATTTAAAATTACCCCAACACTGTATACAGCTGAACGCTACTGATACAAACAGTTTTTCTCTTTTCATATTCTGGTGTTATCCCTACTGAGCTGTGACGTGTGTGTTACTCCCAATATATATACCAGATTTAAATTACCCAACACTATATACAGCTGTACGCTACTGATAAGTACATTTTCTCCTTTTCATATTCTGGTGTTATCCCTACTGAGGCTGTGACGTGTGTGTTACTCCTGAATATATATGCGGAGATTAAAAATTACCCAACACTTATACAGCTGTACGCTACTGATAAGTACACTTTTTCTGCTTTTCATATTCTGGTGTTATCCCTACTGAGCCTGTTACCGTGTGTGTTACTCCTGAAATATATGCGGAGATTTTAAAATTACCTCAACACTGTATACAGCTGTATGTTACTGATACAGTACACTTTTTCTGCTTTTCATATTCTGGTGATATCCCTACTGAGCTGTTGACGTGTGTGTTACTCCTGAAATATATACGGAGATTTTAAATTACCTCAACACTGTATACAGCTGTACGTACTGATACAGTACACTTTTTCTCCTTTCATATTCTGGTGATTTTCCCTACTGAGGCTGTGACTGTGTGTGTTACTCCTGAAATATATACGGAGATTAAAAATTACCCCAACACTTTATACAGCTGTACGCTACTGATACAGAACACTTTTTCTGCTTTTGATATTCTGGTGTTATCCCTACTGAGCCTGTGACTGTGTGTGTTGCTCCTGAAATATATTCAGAGATTAAAAATTACCCCAACACTGTATACAGCTGTATGCTACTGATACAGTACAGTTTTTTCCTTTTCATATTCTGGTGTAATCCATACTGAGCCTATGAGAGTCTGTTTCTGTTACTCCACAAATATATTCGGAGATTAAAATTTTTCACCTTCACCGTATACAGCTGTACGCTTCTGATACAGTACCATATATCTGCTCAAATTTTGGGTACATTTCCACAAACATGAGGAAGTTTGGTGTAAGAGGCCTCGTACGTGGTCGTGGGGGGCCAACTGGTACTGATGGTGGTGGTGGTGGAGCATCTACTGGTAGTGCCAAAAGCACAATAGCACCTAAGGCAGGAGGTGTTGAGCCTGCATCATCATCTGGCTCCAGAAGGCCTGGAAGGCTCCCTTTTCTGGGATTACGTAAACCGCTTTTAAAGCCGGAGCATCAGGAACAGGTTTTGGCTAACATTGCCAAAACAGCCTCCAGCTCTATCTCCTCCTCTTCTGAAGTTTCAAAAGCTCCAAGCACTGAGTCATCAGTGCAGGCTTCTGGTTAGGAACAACCCCTTTCCTAGTGTCCTTTACCCCACCAAAAGTGAAGGATGCGGCAGGCCACACTTCAGATTACTCCATGAAGCTCTTTTCACATACCATGCCTGAGTTATCAAGTCAAATCCTAAATTCCCCAGTCCAAGATGAATCTGTCATGGAATGCACTGATGCACAGCCACTGCTAGATGATTGTGCTGGTACATTCAACCAGCGCACTACATTGCCCTCGCAGTGTACTGAGCCAGAATGTGACCCTGATGAAACTCAGGTGCCCCTTCCCGCATACTATACCACCTTACATGGTGACACAGAGGAAGGTGCAGATGAAATTGAAGAGGAGGTGATGGATGACCCAGTTGTTGACCCGGATTGGCATCCAGTGGGGGAAGAGGGTGCCGCTGGCAAAAGCTCAGAAGAGGAGGAGGATCCGCAGCATGTATCGACATCGCAGCTGGGGTTATCTGGCAGGCCCGTAGCAGTCCAAAAAGGTGTTGAAAAAACAAAAAGAGTTGCAGGACAGCTTGGCCAGACGGTCAAATTAGCATAGAGTGCAAGCCCTGAAAATTTATACCATAGTAGGAAGAGTCCAGTGTGGCACTTTTTTGACCAAAATCCTATTGATGAGGCAATAGGATTTATCTGTAAGAAGTGCGGAAGGACTTTTAGCCGAGGGAAAAATCTCAGAAATTTGAATACCAGTAGCATGCTTAGACATTTAATGAACATGCACTTGCAAGCGCTGACGGACTACAAAACCTCAGGTAGCACATTTGCACCGGGTCCGACTGAAGGTAGCCAGCAACGCTTCATCGCTTCCCCACTGTAAGCCCACAGGTTAGCACACCACCAGCAAGAAATGTTGAGGAGTCGTTGCAAGGCCAAAGCAGTCAGGGAATCACAATGTTTTTGCAATGAAAGACTGCATCTAGGCCATCACCACCACCATCACCAACCCCCTCTCAGTCCCTCATGTCCACTGATAGATCTCCCATATGCAGCTCTCAAGTCCAGCTCACCCTACCAGACACTCTGAGTAGGACAAGAAAGTACTCATCCTCTCATCCGCGTACACTGGCTTTGAACGCCTACATTACCAAACTGATCACATTAGAGATGATGCCCTTCCGTTTCCCTTCCGCTATAATAACCTACCCAGTTGCCCCTTCTTTTCTAGAAAAGTCATCCCTGCCCTCCACCTGCATGTGAAAGACCGCATTGTCCATGCACTCAAACAATCAGTGAGTAGAAAGGTGCACCTCACAACAGATGCATGGGCCAGTAGGCATGGCCAGGGCCATTACGTGTCCATCACTGCGCACTGGGTTAATGTGGATGCAGGGTCCACAGGGGACAGCGGTGGTGGGACAGTGCTGCCTAGCCCGCAGAATAGGCAATAGTTGGCTGTAGGTGTTCGACCCTCCTCCTCCTCCAGAAGCGAAAGCTCATCAACAGAGCGCATTCGCACGAGCACTCCATCCGCAACTGCCAGTGTTGCACAAGAGGTGGCCCATTATCAAACAGCTAGTGGTAAATGTCAGCAGGCTGTTTTAAAAATGATGTCTTTGGGCGACAACAGACACACCGCGGGTCATGGCTGGGCGTATACATCTTGAGCTAGGCAAGGTAGTCAATGATAACAGCCGTAATTTTGTGGCGGCCATAGCCCTCCAAAATTCAGGCACAGACCTTGCCTGGCTCACACCTTGAACCTGGTGGTGCAGTGCTTCTTAAATAATTATCCGAAGTTAACAGCCCTGCTCCATAAAGTGCGAAGACTGTGCTCACACATCCGTCGTTCGCCCGTATACTCCAGTCATATGCAGAGGCTGCAGAGATCGCTCCACCTCCCCAAGCACCGCCTAATCATAGACGTTGCAACAAGGTGGAACTCCACCATGCACATGGTTGGGAGGCTGTGCGAACAGAGGCAGGCTTTAATGCATTTATGAGAGTATACACGGGCAGGCAGTTTGAGGGCAGACATGGAGTTTTCATGTGTGCAGTGGTCAAAGCTGAAAGACCTCTGTAAAGTCCTTCACTGTTTTGAGGAATGCACACGGCTGGTAAGCGCAGACGACGCCATCATAAGCATGAGAATCCCACTTATGAGTCTGCTCATGCAAACTTTGATGCACATTAAGGATCAGGCGTCTGCATTGGAGGAGGAGGGAAGCCTTGATGACAGTCAACCATTGTCTGCTCAGGGAACTGTCCTGGATGAGGTGGAGGAAGAAGAGGAAGAGGAGGAGGAGGATTAGGGGGATGATTATTTTGGGGAGGAGGATGCTTCTCAGGGGACAAGAGAAAATGTTGGCTTGCCAAGTTCAGGTCCAGGGTTTGTGCGTGACTGGAGGGATGTGGATTTGGCAGAAAGTGCTCCTCCACCCACCACTGGCAGTGCATCACTGACACCTGGAACATTGGCCCACATGTGTGATTATGCTGGATCAATCCTGACAGAAAGAAGGACCCGTCTGTCTATGCAAAATGTTGATGATCTAACCTTCATTAAAATGAACCATGCATGGGTTTCAAAGGATTTTGTCCCACCTTCCCCTGATGACACATAGGTTGGCAGCAAAATGGCTCGCTTTGTCCTCCTCTTCCTCGGACTTCTCAAATTCCTCAATTTGCAGCTGCTTTATGTCCATTATACACCTCAATATGCCACCTCCCGATATGGGCTATCCCCCCTCCTACACTCACTAACTTTTTATATTCTGGTGTGATCCATACTGAGCCTGTTAGAGCCAGTGTTTGACTCTGGCAAAATATATGGAGATTTACAATTTTCACAAACCTGTATACAGCTGTAGGCTTCTAATATATTACCCTTTTTATACTTTTTATATTCTGGTGTGATCAATACTGAGCCTGTGAGCATCTGTCTGTTACTCCGATATAAATACATAGATTTACAATTACCCTAGACTCTATACAGCTTTACTCTTGGGATACAGTACCCTTTTTATAAGAAAGTCATCCTCCCCCCACCACTCTAAGTGCATTATTGACACCTGTTTCATTGGCCCACATGTGTGATTATTACTTGCGGATCTTTTTATATTGTTGTGTAATCCATACAGGGCCTTTGAGCGTCATTGTCTGCCTCCTGAAATATATACGGAGATTCATAACATTTTGACTATACTATATATACCTGGTATCTGCTGTTAAAGTACCCCTTTTTCTTCTTATTATATTCTTGTGTAATCCAGACTGAGCCTGTGAGCGTCAGAGTCTGCCTCCTGAAATAAATACGGAGATTAAGAATATTTTCACTATACTATATATACCTGTTATCTGCTGATACAGTACCTTTTTTCAGCTTTTTATATTATTGTGTAATCCACAGTGAGCCTGTAAGCGTCTGTCTGGTACTCCGTAAATATATACGGAAATTTACAATGAAACCTAGACTGTATCCAGCTGTACGCTTCTGATACAGTACCCTTTTTTCCATAAAATCCTCCTCCACCCACCACTCTAAGTACATAATTGACGCCTGGCACATTGCCCCACATGTGTGATTATTTCTTGAGGATCTTTTTGTATTGTTGTGTAATCCATACTGAGCCTTTGATCGTCATTGTCTGCTGTTAAGGCAGGTGGAACGCACCAAATAAATAAAATTAGAAGGTGCGTTCGCAGCCCGGGGTCCACCGTGCAGGCAGAACCTGATGCTAGTAAGATGGTGCAGTAGGTGGTATGAGCGAACTCTGTTATTCCGCAGAGTCGCAGATATGGTCGTCGTCGCACTATATGGCGAAGTGGGAAAACTCTGTTACTCCACAGAGCCGCTAAATAAAAGGATGTGGCGCTATATGGCGGTATAAGAGAACTCTATTGCTCCACAGAGTCGCAACCTAAACGCTGACTAATAGCGATGTCCGGGTGCCGCCACCGGGTTACGTCCAGACTGCGCAGCTTCAACATACAGTAGTCAGCAATACACACAGCAAACTCCTCACCGGAGAAGCCGGTATACTAGGGGCTTATTTCAGCCAGAGCCCTGAACCAATACACACATCTCCTCACCGGAGGTGCCGGTATTCTAGGGGCTTATTTTAGCCGGGTCCCTAAACACATGCATAACCACACTGGCGCAAGCACGTAACAAATCTGATACTACCGCACGGCCGTGCGGTTATGCCACCTTTTTATAGTAGCCACAAGTACGAGACCTTCCAGAAAGGAACAATAGAAAGCTGCTTCAGATCACCAACAGCTACAGGACCTTCCTGGAGGACCAATAGGAATCGTAGCTGTATCCGAGCATGTGACCCCTGATCCCCAATGGAAGATCTTACCCTGGGCATGCTCAGATGGAGAAACAGAGGACTTAGTCCCAAATCTGCCTGCTCCAACACTGGTTACCACAGAGAATCCAGGAGTGGCAGCAGCAAGTCTCTGCACAGTACTATACCGGGCGAGACGCTGGGACCGCCGGGACGGCCGGAGATGGATGGGGGACCGCAGCGGGACTGGTTCGAGATTTTCCTTGTGCAGCATCGGGAACTCGATCCCTAACATTACCCCCCCTCCCAGGGCCCCCCTTCTTTGGGCCTCGCTGTGCTCAAAGGCAGCGATGAGCTGCGGAGCGTGAATGTGTTTGGCAGGCTCCCAGGACCTATCCTCAGGCCCATAACCCCTCCAATCCACCAAATAAAATTTTTTGCACCGTACCACCTTACACCCTACGATGGCATTCACCTCATGATCATGACTCGGAAAACCGGGAGATTGCCAAAGGTTTCAAAAGGGACACGTGAAAGGTATCGGCGATGCCAAGACGAGGTGGAAGGGCTAGGCTGTAGACTACAGGGTTTACCTGCTCAAGGATCGTAAAAGGGCCCAAAATGCGAAGTGCCAACTTGGTAGACTCTACTCGCAGACTGATGTTCCGGGCAGAGAGCCACACTAAGTCCCCGGGGCAAATGTCAGAGCGGGGCGCCGATGAACATCGGCTGAAGACCTCATCCTCTTGTTGGAGGCTTGAATGGCATCCTGGATTCGGTCCCAAATGTCCTGTGCCTCCACAGCCCAGTCTGCCACCCTGGAGTCGGCAGACGACACAGGCATGGGCACCGGGACCCGCGGATGCTGACCATAGTTCAAGAGGAATGGGGTCTGTCCGGTGGAGTCAGCCACAGCATTATTGAGAGCAAACTCAGCCCACGGTAGTAAAGATGCCCAGTCATCCTGCCTGGCAGAGACAAAATGTCGCAAATATGTGACCAAGGTCTGGTTGGCGCTCTCTACCAACCCATTAGTCTCGGGATGGTACGCAGAGGAGAGATTTAACTCAATGCTGAGTAGCCGACACAGCTCTCTCCCGAACCGAGATGCAAACTGGGGACATCGATCACTAATGACTTTGTCTGGCATACCGTGTCAACGGAAAATATGCCTGATAAATAATGCTGCCAAGGCCCGTGCAGACGTTAACCGTGGTAACGGCACCAAATGCACCATTTTGCAGAAGTGGTCAGTTATCACCCAGATGATGGTGCAGCCCTAGACTTGGGTAAGCCCTCCACAAAATCCATCCCGACCATCTCCCAAGGCCTGTCTGCCACCGGCAAAGGAAAAAGTAACCCAGCTGGCCGTTGTCGAGGGGACTTATTCTGCGCAGGACACGCACGCCTGAACATATTCCCTGACGTCCCGGACCATATGTGGCCACCAATATGTCCTCACCAGCAACTCAGATGTCCTTTTTGTCCCGAAATGTCCATCCACCCTGGAGGAATGTGCCCAAGAAAGTACTTCCGGTCGCAAAATGGTGGGTACAAAAGTCTTGCCTGGAGGCACAGACTCAAACGAAACCGGAGCCACAGTTCTTAGGCTCTCACAGGGGACAATAAGCCGAGGCTCCTCCTCCACCTCCTCAGAGGATACGACGGAGCGAGACAGAGCATCGGCCCGAATGTTCTTCTCACCGGAGAGGAAATGGAGGGTGAAATGGAACCAGGAGAAGAACAGAGATCATCTGGCCTGGCAGGAATTCAGCCGCTGGGCTGTTTGCAAGTATACCAAGTTTTTGTGGTCCATGAAGACCTGGAAGGGAAAGCGAGCCCCTCCAGAAGATGTCTCCACTCGGAGAATGCCGACTTCATAGCCAATAACTCCCTGTCCCCGATGGAATAATTCCTCTCTGCAGGTGTAAAGGTTTTAGAAAAGAAGCAAGGATGCTTCTGACCTTGAACATCCTTTTGATAAAGGACTGCTCCAGCACCAACAGAAGAGGCGTCCACCTCTAAAATAAATGACTTATCAACATCGGGCTATGTAATATGGGAGCACTGGCAAAATGCGACTTGATGGAAGAGAATGCCTTGGAGACCTCCTCAGACCACAACTTGGGATTTGCTCCCTTCTTGGTGAGGGCTACCAAGGGAGCTACCAAAGTCGAGAAATGGGGAATGAATTGACGATAATAGTTAATGAACCCCATAAAGCGCTGCACTGCTTTAAGAGAATGGGGTTCTTGCCATTCGATCACAGCCTGTAGTTTGGCGGGATCCATAGCCAATCCCTGGGCTGAGATGATATAGCCCAGGAAAGGTAAAGACTCCTGCTCAAACATGCATTTCTTCAACTTTGCATAGAGGGAGTTCGCCCGTAAAAGGTCGAAGACTTTGCAGACATCCTTCCGGTGAGAGTCAATATCAGGAGAAAAGATGAGAATATCATCCAGATAGACTACTACAGAGGTGGAAAGCATATCCCGGAAGATGTCATTGACAAAGTCTTGGAAAATGGCTGGGGCATTACAGAGCCCGAAGGGCATCACCAGGTATTCATAATGCCCATCCCTGGTTTTAAAAGCCGTCTTCCATTCGTCCCCTTCACGGATGCGAATCAGGTTATAAGCACTACGCAGATCTAATTTAGTAAATACCCTTGCTCCTCGGAGCCTATCAAAGAGCTCAGAAATCAGGGGCAATGGGTACTTATTCTTAACGGTGATGGCGTTAAGACCACTGTAATCTATACACAGACGTAATTCTCCATTTTTCTTCTGCACGAAGAAGAACCCCGCCCCTGCTGGTGACACCAACTTCCTAATGAACCCTCTTGCCAGATTCTCCTGGATATATTGAGACATAGCCTCCGTCTCAGGAAGAGAGAGGGGATAGACCCTTCCCGAGGAGGTTCTGCTCCAGGCAAGAGGTCAATAGGACAGTCGTAGGAACGATGGAGCGGTAGAGTCTCCGCAGCCTTTTTAGAGAACACGTCTGCATATGACTAATAGCACTTGGGAAGAGGAGTAAGATCTGCGGGTATCTCTGTAGTGGTAACCTGAATGCACTCCCTGACACATTTGCCCTTACATGTCTCACTCCAACCCAGTATCCTACTGGAGGACCACTCAATATGAGGGGAGTGGAAATGGAGCCAGGGTACTCCTAGTAGGATTTCGTCTATTCCCTTGGGAAGGACGAGAAGGGAAATAATTTCCTGATGGGAAGGGGGTACACACAAAGTAAGAGGGACAGTCTGATGTAATTTGCGAGGGCAATGTCAACCCATTCACTACCTGGACAGTCACTGATTTGTCGAGCGCTACCCGATGTATTGCGTGGCAAGAGCAACGGTAGATGACATGAAATTCCCCTCTGCTCCTGAGTCCACATAAAGCTCGACTGTAAGTATGGAAGAATCTACAGTGACTGTCCCTTTAAATGTCATCTTGGAGGAAAATGCCGCTGTCTCCAGTGAACCTCCTCCCAGGGTCACTAGACGCGATCGTTTCCCCAATCGCTGTGGACATCTGTTAGCATAGTGTCCACTCAGCTGACAAAGGTTACAGACCACGGATACTCGAGAAGCAAGAGAATTAGGTCCCGCATGAGGAACCTCTGTGGCCTTTTGGGGTTCGGATGCCAGAACGGGAGATTCAAGAGGATTGGCAAAGGTGGGAGCCAACCGAATCCTCTGCCTACACTGGGCCCGCTCCAACCTCCTCTCGTGAAAACGGAGGTCGATGCGGGTAGAAATGGAAATAAGCTTCTCCAGTGTGGTGGGAATCTCCCTGGTGGCCAAAGCGTATTTAGCATGGTCAGCCAGTCCTCTCCAGTAGACTGGAATGAGAACTTTATCTGACCAGTAGTGTTGAGCGATACTTTCCGATATCCAAAAGTATCGAATCGGAATGGTATCGCCGATACCATTAAAATATCGGCGATACCCGATACCGATACTGAAGTCCCATGTAAGTCTATGGGAACAAAATATCGCAACTAAAAAAACCTCTTTCTTTCCTTGTAAACACTAAATATACACACATAGAATACATATATATATATATATATATATATATATACATGTCATTGTGACATATATATATACATATATGTATAGTTTATACACTTCTACATAGTAAAATATCCTCTGATTCAATTGCCGGGTAAAGTCGGCTTCTGTGAAAAGATAGAAGAACCGCAAATACACTGTGACATAGGTAACATGCTTCATCTCGTTGTTGTTGAAACAATTATGAGTGTTAATCACACTAGTCTTTTACATTGTAGATTTGCCTTATCTCGGTATTTGCACACAACATAATTTTGCAATCAATGAAGTGAAGCATGTAAGTACAAGTGCATAAATGACACTTGTTACATCGTTAACCTGTTTTTATGTTGTTGTATTATTCAAACAATTACATAGTGTGTGTCAAAATTCCTGTGGGTATTAGTTAATTCTTAAAAAAACGGACTTTTTTGCTACGAATTTACACCTTTAATTAACCCCTACAGGTGTGAAATTTTGCACACAGCCACTCATGTAATTGTTTGTGCAAATCAGATAGCAAACGACATGAAAAGACATGGTTAACCCTATGTACACCAAGTGTCATTTCATGTCGGGTTCTGCATTTTCACAAAAGCCGGCAATTGAATTAGCGGCTATTATACTATGTAGAAGTGTATGAACTATAAATATAAATATATATATATATGTGTCACAAATTCAATGACATGTATATATATATATGAGGTGTAAAATTGCTGAAAAAAATGCGTGGGCTCCCGCCCTATTTTCGCAACCAGACAGACAAAGCCAGTGAGTGGGGGCAGATAATAATAGCCCAGAGAGGGACCATTTTTTTTGGCCCCCCCGGCTACTTAACATCTGCCCCCAGACACCCCAGAAAGGGCAAATCTCTAATTAGATTTGCCCTTTCTGGCACTTTGCCCGTCTATTCCCATTGCCCTGTAGCGGTGGGAATGGGTTAATAAGGGGTTAAAATGACCTTGCAATTGAAAGGTCACTTTAAGCCAGGTTAATAATTGAGAGCTGTCAATTAGACAACTATCAATTATTAATCCTATTGTATGAAAGAAAAATCAAACACACACACTTTAATAAAAAAGAAGTTTAATGAAATAATCACAGTTTTTGACCATATTTTATTTACCTGCTAAAACCATTTCCTGTAATAAAAATAAAATAATAAAGCAAAATTATTCTTACCAATCCGATGCACAGTCAGGTCCCACGGTGTAATCCTTCAGAAAGGGTTAATGTTTACTGCAGGGACCGCAGCTAATGCTGCAGCCTCACAGTAAACCCCCAAATGAATGAGCTCCTCTCCTGGCTGACAGGAGAGGAAGTGGAAAGCTTAATTGATTGCTTTCCACTTTCACTTCAGGTCAGCCAGGGACACCATCAGTGACGTCAGAGGGAACTGATTAAAAAAATAGGGGTTCCCTTCTAGAAAAAAATGGCGTGGGGTCCCCCCTATTTTTGTTAACCAGCCAGATGAAGCAGACCGCTGAGGCCTGGATTTTCAGGCTGTTAAGGAGCCAAGATCCATGACCTTGCCAGCCTGATAATACCAGGCCACAGCAGTCTGCATATATTGGCTGATTAACAAAAATAGGGGATCCCCTCGAAAAAAATTGGCGTGGGGTCCCCCCTATTTTTGTTAACCAGCCAGATGAAGCAGACCGCTGAGGCCTGGTTTTTCAGGCTGTTAAGGAGTCCAAGATCCATGGACCTTGCCAGCCTGATAATACCAGGCCACAGCAGTCTGCATATCTTGGCTGATTAACAAAAATAGGGGATCCCCTCGAAAAAAATTGGCGTGGGGTCCCCCCTATTTTTGTTAACCAGCCAGATGAAGCAGACCGCTGAGGCCTGGTTTTTCAGGCTGTTAAGGAGCCAAGATCCATGGACCTTGCCAGCCTGATAATACCAGGCCACAGCAGTCTGCATATCTTGGCTGATTAACAAAAATAGGGGATCCCTCGAAAAAAATTGGCGTGGGTCCCCCCTATTTTTGTTAACCAGCCAGATGAAGCAGACCGCTGAGGCCTGGTTTTTCAGGCTGGTAAGGATCCAATATCCATGGACCTTGCAAGCCTGATAATACCAGGCCACAGCAGTCTGCTTAGCTTGGCTGGTTAACAAAAATAGGGGACCCCACGCCAATTTTTTCGAGGGGATCCCCTATTTTTTGTTAATCATCCAATATATGCAGACTGCTGTGGCCTAGGTATATCAGGCCAGGCAAGGTCCCATGGATCTTTGGCTCCTTAACATCCTGAAAATCCATGCCTACGCGGTCTGCCTTCATCTGGCTGGATTAACAAAAATAGGGGGGACCCCACGCCATTTTTTTCTAGAAAATGTAACCCCTAATAATGTTAATCATTTCCCTCTGACGTCACTGATGGTGTCCCTGTGCTGACCTAAAGAATAGTGTAAAGCAAACAATTAACCTTTCCACTCCTCTCCTGTTCAGCCATGTAGAATGAGACTCATCATTTGGGGGGTTTACAGTGAGGAGCTGCAGCATTAGCTGCGTATTTGTCCCTGCAGTAAACAATAACCCTTTCGAGAAGGATTACACGTGGGACTTACTGTGCATCGATGGTAAGAATAATTTTTGCTTTAATATTTTATTTTTATTACAGGAAGATGTTTTAGCAGTTTAAATAAAATCATGGTCCAAAAACTGTGATTATTTCATAAACTTCTTTTATTAAAGTGTGTGTGTTTGATTTTCTTCATACAATAGGATTAAAAATAGATGTTTGTCTAATTGACAGCTCTCAATTATCTGAACCTGGCTAAAAGTGACCTTTCAATTGCAGTCATTTTAACCCCTTATTAACCATTCACCTCCGCTATAAAAAAAAAACAGGTGCAATGGGAATAGGACGGGCACAGGCCAGAAAAGGGCAAACTAATTAGATGATTTGCCCTACTGTGTGTCTGGGGGCAGATTTTAAGTAGACCTGGGGGGGCAAAAAAAATGGTACCCTCTCTGGTCTATTATTATCTGCCCCCACTCACTGGCTTTGTCTGGTCTTGGTTGCGAAAATAGGGCGGGAGCCCACCATTTTTTCAGCAATTTACACCTCAAATATGATAATATACAATGTCATTGAATTTGTGACACCATATATATCTATATTTATATTTATAGTTCATACACTTCTACATAGTTAAAGATAGCCTCTAATTCAATGCCAGGCTTTTGTGGAAAATGCCGACCCGAAATGAAATGACACTTGGTGTACATCAGGGTTTAACCATGTCTTTTCATGTCGTAATGGCTATCTGTTTGCACAAACAATACAAGAGTGGCTGTGTGCAAAATTTCACACCGTAGAGGTTTAATTAAAGGTTAAATCGTAGCAACAAAGTCCGTTTTATTATACAACAGAATTTACACCTTAATTAACCCCTACAGGTGTGAAATTTTGCACACAGCCACTCATGTAAGTTGGTGTTTGTTCAAATCAGATTGCAAACAACATGAAAATGACTGGTAACCCTATGTACACCAAGTGTACATTTCATTCGGTTGCTTGCTATCTTTCACAGAAGCCGACTTTACCCCGCAATTGTAAACAGAGGATATTATTACTATGTAGAATTGGTATAAACCTATACATATAATGTATATAAATATGTCACAATGACATGTAGATAATTATAATATATATATATATCTTTATTCTATGTGTGTATATTTAGTAGTTTACAAGGAAATAAATATGTTTTTTTAGTTGCGATATTTTGTTCCCCTAGACTTACATGGGACATCTAGTATACGTTATCGGTACGCCGATATTATTAATGGTATCGTTGCTATACAATCCGATTCTGATAACTTTTTAGGATATCGGAAAGTATCGCTCAACACTACTGTCAGATAAAGTTCTCATTCCAGTCTACTTGAGAGGAACTGGCTGACCACATGCTAAATACTCTTTGGCCACCATTAGATTCCACCAACACTGGAGAAGCTTATTTCCCTTTCTACCCCATCGACTCCGTTTTCACAGAGGAGGTTGAGCTGGCCCCAGTGTAGGCAGAGGATTCCGGTTGGCTCCCACCTTTTGCCAACCACTTGAAACACCCGTTTCTGGCATCCGAACCCCAAATAGTCCACAGAGGTTCCTCATTCGAGACCTAAAGTCTCTTGCTTCATCGAGTATCCGTGGTCTGTAACCTTTGACAGCTGAGAGGAACACTATGCTAAACAAAGTCCACAGCGATTGGGAAACTATCGCGACTATGACCCTGGGAGGAGGATCAACTGGAGACAGCGGATAATTCCTCCAAAGATGAACATTTAAAAGGGACCAGTCCACTAGTAGATCTTCCATACTTACAGTCGAGCTTTATTAGGACACAGGAGCAGAGGTGAAATTCATTTCATCTACCTAGCTCGTTGCCACGCAATACGTCGGTTAGCACTCGTGACAAATCAGTGACGTCCAGGATAGGAAATAGTGGTTTTTGACATTGCCTCGCAAAATTACATCAACTGTCCCCTCTTACTTTGTGTGTACCCCCTTCCCATCGATAAATTATTTCCCTTCTCGTCTTCCCAAGGAAATAAGACTGAAATCCTACTAGGAGTACCCTGGCTCCATTTCCACTCCCCTCATATTGAGTGGTCCTCCAGAAGGATACTTGTTGGAGTGATACATGTAAGAGGCAAATGTGTCAGGGAGTGCATTCAGTTACAACTACAGAGATACCCCGCAGATCTTACTCCTCTTCCCAAGTGCTATATAGTCATATGCAGAAGTGTTCTCTAAAAAGGCCTGCGGAGACTCAACCTCTCCTCGTACCTACGACTGTCCTATTGACCTCTTGCCTGTAGCAGAAACCTCCTCGGGAAGGGTCTATCCCCTCTCTCATCCTGAACGGAGGCTATGACTCAATAAATCCAGAGAATCTGGCAAGAGGTTTCATTAGGAAGTGGTGACACCATTAGGGTGCGGGGTTCTTCTTCTAGCAGAAGAAAAATGGAGTAAATACGTCTGTGTATAAATACAGTGGTCTTAACGCCACACCGATAAGAATAAGTACCCATTGCCCCTGATTTCTGAGCTCTTTGAATAAGGCTCCGAGGGAAGGGTATTTACTAAATTAGATCTGCTTAGTTCTTAAAACCTGATACGCATCCGTGAAGGGGACGAATGAAGACGGCTTTTAACACCAGGATGGGCATAATGGTTCCCTGTGATGCCCTTCGGGCTCTGTAATGCCCCATCCATTTTCCAAGACTTTGTCGAATGACATCTTCCCGGGATATGCTTTCCACCCTCTGTAGTAGTCTAATCTGGATGATATTCTCATCTTTTCTCCGATATAGACCTCTCACCGAAGGATGTCTGCAAAGTCTTCGACCTTTTACGGGCGAATCCCTCTATTCAAGTTGAAGAAATGCAAGTTTATGATCAGAGTCTTTACCTATCCAGGCTATATCATCTCAGCCCCCAGTGGATAGGCCAATGGATCCCTCCAAACTACAGGCTGTGATCGTATGGCAAGAACCCATTCTCTTAAAGCAGTGCAGCGCTTTATGGGTTCAATAACTATTATCTTCAATTCATTCCCCATTTCTCGACCTTTGGTAGCTCCCTTTTAGCCCTCCACCCAAGAAGGTGAGCAATCCCAAGTTGTGTCCCTGAGGAGGACTCCCAGCATTCTCTTCCGATCAAGTCGCATTATGCCAGTGCTCCCATATTACATACCCGATGTTGATAAGTCAATTATTTTAGAGGTGGACGCCTCTTCAGTTGTGCTGGAGCAGGTCCTTTATCAAAAGGAATTTCAAGGATCATAAGCATCCTTGCATCTTACTAAAACTTTACACCTGCAGAGAGGAAATAAACCATCGGGGACAGGGAGTTATTGGCTATGGAAGTCGGCATTCTCCGAGTGGAGACATCTTCCTTGGAGGGGCTCGCTTTTCCCCTTCCAGGTCTCATGGACCACAAAACTTATGGGGTTGGTTATAACTTGCAAACAGCCAGCGGCAGAATTCCTGCCAGTCCAGAATGATCACTGTATCTTCTCCGTTCCATTTCACCCTCCATTTCTCTCCGGTGAGAAGAACAATCGTGCCTATGCCTCTGTCTCTCTCCGTCGTATCCTTGCGAGAGGTGGAGGAGGAGCCTCGCTTATTGTCCCTGTGAGAGCCTAAGAAACTGTGGCTCCGTTTTCCGTTTGAGTCTGATCCTCAGGCAATACTTTTGTAGCCCACCATTTGCGACCGAAGTACTTCTTGGGCACATCCTCCAGGTGGATGACATTCGTGACAAAAAGTACATCTGATTGCTGTGTGAGGACATACATGTTGGCCACAAATGTGTGCCGGACACAGGTAATAGTGTTCAGGCGAGCTTGTCCTGCGCAGAATAAGGTCCCCTCTACAACGGCCATCTGGGGTAACTTTTTCCTTTGCCGGTGGCCAGACAGGCCTGGGAATGGTCGTGTAATGGATTTTTGTAGAGGCTTACCCAAGACTAGGGATTCACCATCCATCTGGTGATAACAGACCACTTCTTCAAAATTGTGCATTTGTTGCGTTCGCACGGTTACGTCTGCACGGGCCTTGGCATCATTATTTATCAGGCATAAATTACCGTTACACGGTATGCCAGACAAAGTCATTAGTGATCCGATGTCCCCCAGTTTTGCAACTCTGTTTCGGGATAGAGCTGTGGATCGTCTACTCAGCATTGATTAAATCACTCCTCTTGCTTACCATCCCGAGACTAATGGGTTGTAGAGTAGCGCCAACCAGACCTTGGGTCACATATTTGCGACATTTTGTTCTCTGCCAGGCAGGATGACTGGGCATCTTTACTACCGTGGGTTCTGAGTTTTGCTCTCAATAATGCTGATGGCTGACTCCACCGACATACCCCATTCCTCTTGAACAATGGTCAGCATCCGCTGGGTCCCTGTGCCCATTCCTATGACGTCTGCCGACTCCAGGGTTGCAGACAGGGCGTGGAGGCACGTACATTGGGCCCGAATCCCAGTATGCATTCCAGCCTCCAACAAGAGGATAGGTCTTCACCGATGTTCATGCGGCGCCCCTCTCTGACATTGCCCCGTGGACTTATGTGGCTCTCTGCCTCGGACATCAGTCTGCGAGTAGAGACTACCAAGTTGCACTTCGCATTTTTGGGCCCTTTTACGAACTTGAGCAGGTAAACCCTGTAGTCTACACCTAGCCCTTCCACCTCGTCTTGGCATAGCCGATACTTGACACTCCCTTTTTAAAACATTGGCAATCTCCCGTTTTTTCCGAGTCATGAATCATGAGTGAATGCCATCGTAGGGTGTAAGGTGGTAAACGTTGCAAAAAATTTATTTGTGTGGATTGGAGGGGGTATGGCCTGAGGATAGGTCATGGGGCCTGCCAAACACATTCACTCTCCGCAGCTCCATCGCAGCCTTTGAGCATCAGCGATGCACAAAGAAGGGGGGCCCTTGAGGGGGGGGTAGATGTTAGGGATCGAGTTTCCCGATTCCTGCACAAGAAAATCACGAACAGTCCCGCTGCGGTCCCCCATCCATCTCGGCCGACCCGGCGTCCCAGCGTCTCGCCCGTATAGTAACAGGTGCAGAGATTTCTTGCTGCCCACTTCCTTGATTCTCTGTTAACCAGTGTTGGAGGCAGCAGATTTGGGACTAAGTTCCTCTGATTCATCCAACTGAGCATGCCCAGGTAAGATATTCCATTGGATCCAGGGGTCACATGCCGGATACAGCTACTATACCTATTGGGACTCCAGAAGGTCCTTTAGCTGTTGGTGATCTGAAGCAGCTTTCTATTGTTCCTTTCTGGAAGGCACTGAACTTGTGGCTACTATAAAAAGGTGTCATAACCGCACGGCCGTGCGGTATTATCAGATTTGTTACGTCTTGCCCAGTGCGGTTATGCATGTGTATAGTACCCGGCTAAAATAAGCCCCTAGAATACCGGCACCTCCGTTAGGAGATGTGAGTATTGGGTTCACGGCTCTGCTGAAATAAGCCCTAGTATACCGGCTTCTCCCGTGAGGAGTTTGCAGTGGAGTATTGCTGCTACAGTAAATTTGAAGCTTGCCAGTCATGGACGTAACCGTGGCGGCACCCGGACATCGCTATTAGTCAGCGTTTAGGTTGCGACTCTGTGGAGCACAGAGTTCTCTTATACCGCCATATAGCGCCACATCCTTTATTTATCGCTCTGTGGAGTACAAGTTTTTCCCCACTTGCCATATTGTGCGACGACGACGAAAAAAAAAAAAATAATAAAACATATCTGCGACTCTGCGGAATAACAGAGTTTTCGCTCATACCACCTACTGCACCATCTTACTCGCAGCAGGTTCTGCCTGCACGGTGGACCCCCGGGCTGTCGAACGCACCTTCAAATTTATTTATTTGGTGCGTTCCACCTCCTAACAGCAACAATGACGATCAAAGCCAGTATGGATACACAACATAACAAAAAGATCCTCAAGAAAAAATCACACATTTGGGGCAAAGTGCCATGCGTCCAATATGACTTAGAGTGGTGGGTGAGAGGATTTTATGTAAAAAATGGTACTGTATCATGAAGCTTACAGCTGGATACAGTCTAGGTTTCATTGAAAATTTCCGTATATATTTACGGAGTACCAGACAGACGCTTACAGCTCAAATGTGATTACACAATAATATAAAAGCTGAAAAAGGTGTACTGTATCAGCAGAAAACAGGTATATATATTAAGTGAAAATATTCTTAATCCCGAAATATTTCAGGAGGCAGACTCTGATGCTCACAGGCTCAGTCTGGATTACACAAGTATATAATATAAGAAAAATGGAAACTTAACAGCAGATACAGGTATATATAGTATAGTCAAAATATTATGAAACTCCGTATATATTTCAGGAGGCAGACAATGACGCTCAAGTCCCTGTATGATTACACAACAATATAAAAAGATCCGCAAGTAATAATCACACATGTAGGGCCAATGAAACAGGTGTCTATAATCACTTAGAGTGGTGGGGGGAGGATGACTTTCTTATAAAAAGGGTACTGGTATCCCAAGATAAAGCTGTATAGATCCTAGGGGTTTTGTAAATCTACTTATTTATATCCGGAGTAACATACAGATGCTCACAGGCTCATATTTGATCACACCAGAATATAAAAAGTTATAAAAAGGGTAAATACTAGAAGCCTACAGCAAGTAACAGGGTTAGTGAAAAATTGTAAATCTACCATATAGTTTTGCAAGTCAAACACTGTCTCTAACAGGCTCAGTATGGATTCACACCAGAATATAAAAATTAGTGAAGTGTATGATGGGTGATAGCCCAAAACGGGAGTGGCCATATTGATGGGTATAATGTGACGTAAAGCACTGCAAATTGAGGAATTTGAGAAGTCCGAGGAAGGAGGAGGACAAAGAGCCATTTTGCTGCCAGCCTATGTGTCATCAGGGAAGTGGGACATAAATCCTTTTGAAACCATGCATGTTCATTTTAATGAAGGATTAGATCATCCAACAATTGCATAGCAGACGGGTCCATCTTCCTGTCAGGATTGATCCAGCATAATCAACACATGTGGGCCAATGTTCCAGTGATCAGTGATGCACAGCCAGTGGTGGTTGGAGGAGCACTTGTCAGCCAAATCCACATCCCACCAGTCACGCACAAATCCCTGGACGTGAAACTTGGCAAGCCAACATTTTCCTATCTGACCCCTGGAGAAAGCTCCTCCTGCCCCCAAATAATCATCCCCCTATCCTCCTCCTCCGCTTCCTCTTCTTCCTCCACCTCATCCAGGACAGTTCCCTTAGCAGACAATGGTTGACTGTCATCAAGGCTTCCCTCCTCCTCCAATGCAGACTCCTGATCCTTAATGTGCATCAAAGTATTGCAATGAGTCCAGACTCATAAGTGGGATCTCATGCTTATGATGGCGTCGTCTGCGCTTACCACCGTGTGCATTCCTCAAATCAGTGAAGGACTTTTACAGAGGTCCCTTTCAGCTTTGACCACTGCACACATGAAAACTCCAAGTCAGCCTCAAACTGCCTGCCCGAGTATATCTTATCATAAATGCATTAAAGCTGCCACTGTTCGCACAGCCTCCCAACCATGTGCATGGTGGAGTTCCACCTTGTTGCAACGTCCCTATGATTAGTCGTGATTGGGGAGGTGGACGATCTCTGCAGCCTCTGCATCGACTTGGAGTTATACGGGGCGAACGACTGATTGTGTGAGCACATTCTTCGCACTTTATGGAGCAGGGCAGTTAACTTCGGATAAATATTTAAGATGCACTGCCACCACCAGGTTCATGTTGTGAGCCAGGCAAGGTCTGTGCCTGAATAATGATGCTATGGCCCGCCACAAAATTACGGCTGTTAACATTGACTACCTTGCCTAGCTCAAGATGTATACTCCCAGCCAAGACCCCCGGTGGGCCTGTTGTCGCCCAAAGACATCATTTTTAAAACATCCTGCTACACTTACCACTATCTGTAGATAATGGGCACTCATGTGCAACACTTTGCAGTTTGCCGTGATGTAGTGCTCGTGCGAATCGTTTCCAGTAGATGAGCTTTCGCTGCTGGAGGAGAGGAGGGTCGTACTCCTTACAGCCCGACCAAATTCCTATTCTGCTGGGCTAGGCAGCACTGTCCCACCATCCGCTGTCCCCTGTGGACCCTGCATCCACATTAACCCATTGCGAGTGATGGACACGTATGGCCCTGCCATGCCTACTGGCCCATTCATCCTGTTGAGAGGTAGGCACTTTCTACTCACTGATTGTTTGAGTGCATGGACAATGCGGTCTTTTTCACATTCATGTGAGGTAAGGGATACTTTTCTAGAAAAGAAGTGTCAACTTGGTATTTATTATACGGAAGGGAACGGAAGGGCATCATCTCTAAATTATCAGTTTGGTAATGTAGGCGATCAAAGCCAGTACGCGGATTAGAGGATGAGTACTTTCTTGTCCTACTCAGAGTGTCCTGGTAGGGTTAGCTGACTTGAGAGCTGCATATGTGGGAGAACTTATCAGTGGACAAGATGGACAGAGAGGGGGTATTGTGATGGTGGTTGGTGATTGGCCTATATGGCAGACTTCATTGCAAAAACATTGTGATTCCCTGACTGCTTGGCCTAGCAACGACTCCTCCGAACATTTCTTGCTGGTGGTGGTGCTAACCTGTGGGCTTACAGGGTGGGAAGCGATGAAGCGATGCCTGCTACCTTCATTCGTACCCGGTGCAAAAGTGCTACCTGAGGTTTGTATTCCGTCAGCGCATGCAAGTGCATGTATCATTTAAATGACTAAGCATGCTACTGGTATCAAATTACTGAGATTTTTCCCTCGGCTAAAGTCCGTCCGCACTTTCTTACAATAAATCCTATTGCCTCATCATTGGATTTTTGGTCAAAAAAAGTGGCCACACTGGACTCTTCCTACTATATGTAATGGAAATTTTCAGGGCTTGCACGTCTATGCTAATTTGACCGTCTAGCCAAGCAGTCCTTGCAACTCTTTTTTGTTTTTTTCAACACATATTGGACTGCTACGGGCCTGCCGAATAACCCCAGCTGCGATGTCGATACATGCAGCGGATCCTCCTCCTCTACTGAGCTTTTTGTCCAGCGGCACCCCACTATCCCGCCACTGATTGCCAATCCGGGTCAACAACTGGGTCATCCATCCAACATCCTCTTCAATTTCCACTGCACCTTCCTCTGTGTCACCATGTAAGGTGGTAAAGTATGCGGGAAGGGGCACCTGAGTTCATCATTGGTCACAATCTGGCTCAGTACACTGCGAGGGCAATGTAGTGCGCTGGTTGAATGTACCATCAATCAACTACAGTAGCTGTTGCATCATTGCATTCCATGACAGATTCATCTAGGACTGGGGAATTAGGATTTGACTTTGATAACAGGCATGGTATGTGAAAAAAGAGCTTCATGGAGTAATCTGAAGTGAGGCCTCCGCATCTTCACTTGTGGTGGGGGTAAAGGACACTAGGAAAGGGTGTTCCTAACCAGAACCTGCACTGATGACTCAGTGCTTGGAGCATTTGAAACTTCAGAAGATGAGAGATAGACTGAGATGTGTTGGAAATGTTTAGCCAAACTGTTTCCTGATGCTCCGGCATTAAACGGTTTACGTAATCCCAGAAAAGGGAGCCTCCAGTCCTTCTGTGTAGCCCAGATGAATATGCAGTCTCAACACCTCAGTGCCAAAAGGTCTATTGGCTTTTTGGCACTACCAGTAAGATGCTCCACACCACCAACATCAGTACCATTTTGGCCCCCCCACGACCAACGTACGAGGGCCTCTTACACCAAACTCCTCATGTTTTTGAAATGTACCCAAAATTTGAGCAGATAATGGTACTGTATCAGAAGCGTACAGCAGAAATACGGTGGAAGTGAAAAATTTAATCTCCGTGAATATATTTGTGGAGTAACAGAAACAGACTCACTAGGCTCAGATGGATTACACCAGAATAGAAAAGGAAAAACTGTACTGAATCAGTAGCATACAGCTTATACAGTGTTGGGGTAATTTATTTAATCTCTGAAGATATTTCAGGAGCAAACAGCACACAGTCACATGCTCAGTAGGTATAACACCAGAATATCAAAAGCAGAAAAAGAGTTCTGTATCAGTAGCGTACAGTCTGTATAAAGTGTTGGGGTAATTTTTATCTCCGTAAAAATTTTTTTTTTTCCTCCCCCCCCAAAAAAAATTTTTTTTTTCCCCCAACCCCCCCCCAAAAAAACCCCCAAAATTTGGCCCCCCCCCCCCCCAAAAAACCCCCTTTTTTTTTAAAAAAATTTTAAAAAATTAAAAAACCAAAAAAAATTTTTTTAAAAAAAAAAACCCCGGAAAAGGGGGAAAAGGGGGGTTTTGGGGGAAAAGGGGGGGGGGGGGCCCCAAAAAAAAAACCCCCCCTTTTAAAAAGGGGGTTTTTATTTTTTGGGGGGTTTTCGGGCCCCCCCAAAAAAAAAGGGGGGGGGGAAAAATAAAAAAAAAAAGGGTTTTTAAACCCCCTTTTTTAAAAAAAAAACCCCTTTTTGGGCCCCCCCCCCCGGGGGGGCCCCAAAAAAAAAAAATTTTTTTTCAGCCCCGGGAAAAAGGGGGAAAAACCTTTTTTGGGGAAAAAAAAACCCGGGGGTTTTCCCCCAAAAATTAAAAAAAAAAAAAAAAATTTTTTTAAAAAAAAATTTGTTAAATTAAAAATTCCGGTTTTTTAAAGGGGCCCAAAAACCCCCAAAAAACCCGGGGTTAAAAGGGGGGGAAAAAAAATTTTAAAAAACCCAAAAAGGGGGGGAATTTTTTAAAAATTTTTTAAAAAAAGGGGGGGGGGGCCCCCCCTTTTGAAAAAAATTTTTTCTTTTTGGGGGTTTTAAAAAAAAAATTTTCCCCCCTTTTTTTGGGGGTTTTTTTAAAAAAAAATTTAAAAGGGGAAAAAAAAAAAAAAAAAAATTTTTAAAAAAATTTTTTTAAAAATTAAAAAAGGGGAAAAAAAATTTTTTGGGAAAACCCAAAAAAAAAAATTTGTTTTTTTTCCCCCCCCAAAACCCTTTTTGGGTTTTTTAAATTTTAAAAAAAAACCCCCCAAAGGCCAAATTTTTTCCCCCCAAAAAAAAAAAAATTTTTTTTCCCCCAAAAAAAACCAGGTTTTTTTTTAAAAAAAAAAGGGGGAAACCCCCCAAAAAATTTTTGGGGGGGGAAAAAAAAAAAGGGTTTTGGGGGAAATTAAAAAAAAACCCCCTTTTTTTAAAAAAAAAAATTTTTTTTAGGGGCCCCCCCCCCAAAAAAAAAGGGGGGAAAAAAAAACCCCAAAAAAACCCTTTTTTCCCCAAAAAAAAAGGAAAAAAAGGGGGGGGAAAACCCCCCCCCCCTTTTGGGGGGGCCCTTTTTCCCTTTGCCCCCCTTTTTTTCCCCTTAAAAAATTTTTTTAAAAATTTTTTCCCCCCCCCCCTTTTCCCCCTCCTGGGGCACCCAAGGAAACCCGGGGCCCCCCAAAAACCCCCCGGGGCCCCCAAAAAGGGGGGAAAAAAAAGGGCCGGAAAATTTTTTTTCCCCAAACCCCCCCCCCCCTTTTTTCCCCTCAAAAACCCCCCTTGGGTTTTTAAGAAAAATGGGGGGGGTTTTTAAAAAGGGGCCCCCCCCCCGGGAAATTTTTTTAAAACCCCCCCCCCCTTTGCCCCCCCCCCTTTTTTTTTGGGGTTTTTTGGGGGCCCCCTTTTTGGGGCCCCGGGGGTTTTAAAAGGGCCCCCCCCTTTTCCCCGGAAAATTTTTTTTTTAAAACCCCTTTTTCCCAAAAAAATTTTTTTTTTGGGGGGGGTTTTTTTTTAAAAAAGGGGTTTTTTTTTTTTTAAACCCTTTTTTTTAAAACCCCCCCTTTTCCCCCCTTTTTTGGGGAAAAACCCCCGGGGTTTTTTTTAATTTCCCCTTTTTTAAAAGGGGAAATTGCCCCTTTTTTTTTTCCCCCCCCCCTTCCAAAAACCAAAAACCCCAAAAGGGGGGCAAAGGGGGAAAACCCAAAATTTTTTAAAACCCCAAAAAAGGGAAAAAAAAAAAAGGGGCCCCCTTTTAAAGGGGGGAAACCCTTTTGGGGGGGGAAAAAACCCCCTTTTGGGGGAAAAAAAAATTTTTTTTTAAAAAATTTTGGGGGGGGGGAAATTTCTTAAAAAAAAAAGGGGGGGGGGGTGGGTTTTTTTTTTTCCCCCCCCTTTTTTTTTTTAAAAAAAAGCCTTGGGGGGGGGAAAATTTTTAAAAAGGGGGAAAAAAACCCTTTGGGGGGGAAACGGCCCCAAAATTTTTAAAATTTTTGGAAAAAGGCCCCAAAAAAAGGGGCCCAAAAAAACCCAAAAAACCAAAAAAGGGGTTTTTTTGGGAAATTTTTCCCCCTTTTTTTTTTTCCCCCCCCCAAAATTTTTTTTTTTGGGGGGTTTTTCCCTTTTTTTTTTTTGGGTTTTTTTTGGGGGGTTTTTTGTTTTTTTTTGGTTTCCCGGGGTTTAAAGCCCCCTTTTTTTGGGGAAAGAAAAAGGGGGCCCCTTTTTGGGGTTTTTTTGGAAAAAATTTTAAAAAAAAGGGGGACCCTTTAATTTTTTTAAAATTTTTTTTGGGGGGGCCAAAAATTTTTTTTTTTTTTCCCAAAAGGGGGTTTTTTTTTCCCCAAAAAAAAAATTTTTAGTTTTTTTTTTTTTTTTGTTTTTTTTTTTCCCCCCCCCCCCGGGGGGGCCCTTTTTTTTGGGGGGAAAAAAAAGGGTTTTTTTTTTTTAAAAACCCCCTTTTGGGGGTTTGGGGGGGGTTGTAACTTTTTTTAAATTTTTTTTTTAAAAAGGGGGTTTTTTTTTTTTCCCCAATTTTTTTGGGGGTTTTCCCTTTTTCCAAAAATTTTCGGGTTTTTTTTTTTTTAAAACCCCTTTTTTTTTGGGGGAAATTTTTGGAGGGGGAAATTTTTTTTTTTTTTTTCCCCCTTCCTTTTTTAAAAAATTTTGGTTCCCCCCCCGGGGGGGTTTTTTTGGGGTTTTATTTCCCCCGGGTTTTTTTTTTTCCTTCCACAGAAAAAAAAATTTTTTGGCCCCCTTTTTTTTTTGGGGGGGAAAAATTTTAACCCCCCAAAGGGGGGGGGAAAAAATTTAAGGGTTTTTTTTTTTTTTTTTTTAAATTTTTTTTTTTAAAAAAAAAAAGGGGGGCCCCGGGGGGGGGTTTTTTCCCGGGGGGGTTCCATTATTTAATTTTTTCCCAATTTTTTGGGGCCCCCCCGCCCCCAAAAGTTTTTTTTTTTTTTTTAAAAATTTTTTTTGGCCCAAAAAAAACCCCCCCCCCAAAAACCGGGAAAAAAAATTTAAAAAAAATTTTTAAAAAAAATTTTTCCCAAAAAATTAAAAAAAAAGGGGGGAAAAAAAAACCCCTTTGGGAAAAAAAAAAAAAGGGAAAAGGAAAAAAAAAAAAAAAATTTAAATTTTTTTTTAAAAAAAAAAAAATTTTTTTTTTTTTGGGGGTTTTTTTTTTCCCTTTTGGGGGGGGGGGTTTTTTTTTTTCCCCAAAAGGGTTGAATTTTTTTAAAAAAAAAAAAAAAAAACCCCCCCCCCCCTTTTTTTTTTTGGTTTTGGGAAAAAGGGTTTAAAAAAAGGGTGGGGGGGGGGTTAAAAAAAAAGGGGGAAAAATTTAAATTTTTTTAATAAAAAAAAAAATTTTTTTTTTTTTTTTTTAAAAAAAAAAAGGGGGGGTTTTTTTAAAAAAAGGGGGGGGTTTTTTAAAAAAAAAGGGGGGGGGGTTTTTTTTGGGGGGGGGGTTTTTAAACCTTAAATTTTTTTTAAAAAAAACCTTTTTAAATTTTTAAAAAACCCAAAAAAAAAAAAAACCCTTTTTTTTAAAAAAAACCCCCCCTAACCCCAAAAACCCCAAAAAATTTTTTTTTTTTTTCCCCCAAAAAAAAAAATGTTTTTTTTTTTTTCCCCAAAAGGGCCCCCTTTTTAAAAAAGGGGTTTTAAGGTTTTTGGGAAAATTTTTTAAATTTTTTTTTTTTTTTTTTTTTTTGGGATTTTTTGAAAAGGGGGGTTTTTTTTTTAAAAAAAAAAGGGGGGGGGGAAAAAAAAAAAACCTTTTTGGGGGGCCCAAAAATGGGGGGGGTTTTTTTTTAAAAAAAATTTTTCCAAAACCATCGGGTTTTTTTTAAAAAAAATTTTAAATTTACCAAGGGAAAAGGGGAAAATTTGGTTTTTTTTAAAATTTTTTTTTTTGGGGTTTTTTTTTTGGGAAAAAAATTTTTTTAAAAAATTTTTTTTTTTTTTTTTAAAAAAAAAAAAAAGGGGGTTTTTTTAAAAAAAATTTTCCCCCAAAGGAAATTTAAAAATTTTCCCTTTTTGGGGGGTTTTAAATTTTTCCCCCTTTTAAATTTTTTTTCCCCGGGAAAAAAAAAAAAAAAAGGGGGGGGGCCCCCTTTTTTTTTAAAAACCAAAATTTTTGGGAGGCCCCCCCTTTTTTGGGTTGTAATTCAAAAAAAAAAATTTTTTTTCCCCTTTAAAGGGGAATTTTTTTTAAAAAAATTTTTTTTTAAACCCTTTTTTAAAAATTTTTTTTTTAAATTGTTTTTTTTTTAAAAAAAATTTTTAAAAAAAAAAAAATTTTGGTTTTTTTAAATTTTCCCCCAATTGGGGTTTTAAAAAAAAATTTTTTTTAAAAAAAATTTTTTTTAAAATTTTTTAAAAAAATTTAAATTTTTTTCCCAATTTTTTTGGGGTTTTTTTTCCCTTTTTTTTTTTTCCCCTTTAACCCCCCAAAAAAAAACCCGGGGCCCGGGGGGAAAATTTTTTTTTTTTTTGGGAAAGGGGGGGTTTTTTTTTTTTTTTTTAAACCCAAAAAATTTTTCCCCAAAAAAAAATTTTTTTTGGGGGTTATTTTAATTTTTAAGGGGGAAAAAAAAAGGGTTTTTTGGGGGGGTTTTTTTTTTTCCCCCTTTTTGGGGGGGGGGGTTTTCCCCAAAAAAAACCCGGGTTCCCAACCAAAAAAAATTTTTTTGGGGGGGGTTTTTCCCCCCCCCCCCTTTTTGATTTTTTTAAACCCGGGAAAGGGGGTTTAAAAAAAAAAAAAATTTTTTAAAAATTTTTTTTTTTTTTCCCCCCCCCGGGGGGGGGTTTTTTAAAAATTTTTTTAAAAAAGGGGTTTTGGGGGGGTTTTTTTGGGGGGGGGGGGGGGGTTTTTTCCCCTTTTTTTGGGGGGGGGGGGGTTTTTTTTTTGGGGAAAATTTTGGGTTTTTAAACCCTTCCCCCTTCCATTTTTGGGGGGGAAAAAACCCAAAAAAAAAATTTTCCCCCCCCTTAAACCCTTTCCCAAAAACCCCCCCCCCGGGGCCCCGGGGGTTTTCCCCCCTTGGGGGGGGGGTTTTGGGTTTTTTTTTTCTTTTTCCCCCCCAAAAAAATTAAAAAAATTTTTTTTAAAAAATTTTTTTAAATTTTTCCCCTTTTTTTTTTTTTTTTGGGGTTTTAATTTTTGGGCCCCTTTAATTAAAATTTTTTTGGGTTTTTTTTTTTTTTTCCTTTTTTAAAATTTTAAAAATTTTTTTTTTGGGGCCCCTTCCCCCCTTTTTTTTTTTTTTGTTTTTTTTTGGGGGGGTTTTTTTTTTCCCAAAGGTTTTTGGGGGGGGGGGGGGGGTTTTTTTTTGTTTGGGGGAAAAATTTTAAAGGGTTTTTTTTTGGGTTTTTCCCCCCTTTTTTTTTTCCGGGGGGGGGGGGGCCCCCCTTTTTTTTCCCCCCCCCCCCTTTTTTTTTTTTCCCTTTTTTTTTTTTGGGTTTCCCGGGGAAAATTTTTTAAAAAAAAAGGGGGGGTTTTTTCCGGGCCCCCCCCCCTTTTACCCTTTTTTTTTTTTTTAAAGGGAAAAAAAAACCCCCCCCCCCCCCCCTTTTTTGGTTTAAAAAAAAAACCCCCTTTTTTTTGGGGGTTTAAAGGGCCCAAAAAAAAAATTTTTTTTTAAAAAAGAAAAAAAAATTTTTTTTTTTTTTTTAAAAATTTTCCAAAAAAAATTTTTTTTAAAAATTTTGGGGTTTTTAAAATTTTTCCGGGGGAAAAAAAAAAAATTTTTTTTTTTTAAAAAAAAGGGGGGGTTTTTTTTTCCCCTTTTTTTTTGGGAAAAGGACCTTTTTTCCCCCCCCCCCCCACATGACTGTAAAAAATTTTGAAAACACACTAAAGGAATCAAAACTATGAATTAACACATGTGGGAATTAAAAAAATACACTTAAAAAAATTTGGTAAAAAACAATTTAAAAAAATTTTTAAAATTCAAAGGTTTTTCCCCAAAGTAGCCCCTTTTGTTTTTAAATTACTGCTTTTTGCAGCAGAAAAGGTGAACGGATGGATTCTACTTTGCCGGGTTTCCCCACCTTTGAAGATGGAGGAGGGGTGTGAGGGTTGTGGGGTGTTTTTGCGGTTTACCCCTTTTGGGGAAAATTTTTTAAAAAATAAAGGGAACTAAACCACAGGCTACCCCAAAACCTTCCGAGGGGTTTCCCAACCCTGTTGCGGGGGGGATTTTGGAAAAACCCCTTTTATTTCCGGGGCAAAACCCAAACACACCTAGGTGTTTTTGGGTATTGAACCCAAATTTTTCCCCCCCCAAAAAAATTTTCCCCCCAAACCCCCCCCCCCCCCCCCCCCCCCCCCCCCCCCCCCCCCCCCCCCCCCCCCCCCCCCCCCGGAGGGAAAAAATTTTTCCCTTTGTAAAAGGGGGGGGGGGAAAAAGGGGTTGGGTTTTTCCTTTTTAAAAGGGGGGGAAAGGGGGGTGGGGGGAAAATTTTTTTTTTTTTTGGGGGGTTTTTAAAAAGGGGGGCAAAGGGGTAAAGGGGGAAACCCAGGGGGCCCCCGGGGGGGGGGGAAAAAAAAAAGGTTTTTTAAAAGGGGGTTTTTTCCCCAAAAACCCCCCCCCTTTTTTCCCCCCCCCTTTTTTTTTTAATTAAAAAAATTTTTTTGGGGAAGGGGAAAAAGGGTTTTTAAAAAAAATTTTTTTTTGGGGGCCCCCTTTTTTTTTCCTTTTTTTTTGGGGTTTTTAAAACCCCCCAAAATAAAATTAAATTTAAAATTTTTAAAAAAATTTTTTAAAAAATTTGGGGGTTTTTTTTAAAAAAAAATTTAAAAAAAACCACCGGGGGGGGTTTTTTTTTTTCCCAAAAAAAAAAAAACCCCCCCTTTTGGGGGGCCCGGGGGGGGTTTTTGGGGGGGTTTTTTGCGGGTTAAAAAATTTTTAAAAAAAAAGGGGGGGGGCCCCCCCCCCCAACGGGGGTTTTTTTTTGGGGGGGGAAAAAAAAATTTTTTAAAAAAGAAAAAAAAAAGGGGGGAAAAGGGCTTTTCCAAGGGGGGAAAAAAAAAAAAAAGGGGAAAATTTTTAAAAAAAAAAAATTTTTTTTTAAAAATTCCCCCCCCTTTTTTTTAAAAAAACCCAAATTCCCCCCCCCCCAAAAAAATTTTTGGGGCCCAAAACCGGGGTCCCCCCAAAAAGGGGGGAAAAAAAAAAAGGGAAAATTGGGGGGGGAAAAAATTTTTAAGGGGCCCCTTTTTTAAATTAAAAAAGGAAAAAAAATTTTTTAAAAAAAGGGAAAAAAAAAAAAAAAAATTTAAAAAAGGGGAGGGGGGAAAAAGGGTTTTTTAAAAAACTTTTTTTAAAAATTTTTTTTTAAAAAATTCAGGGGGCCCGTTTTTTTAATCATTTTTTTTAATTTTTGGGAAACCTTTCCCCCCCAAAAAACCCCCCCCCTTTAAGGGGGGGGGCCCCCCCACCCCCCCGGGGGGGGGGAAAAGGGCCCCCCCCCCCCAAAAAACCCCCCCAAAAATTTTTCCCAAAACCCCAACAAACCCTTTTTTTAAAAAAAAAAAAATTTTTTTTCCCCCCCAAAGTTCCCAAAAACCCATTTTTCCCCCCAAAAAACCCCCCAAAATTTCCCTTTTTTTTCCCCCCGGGGGGGAAAAACCCCCAAAAAATTAAAGGGGAAAAAGGGGGGGGCCCCCCCCTTTTAAATTTTTAAAAACCTTCCCAAAACCCCCAAAAAACCCCAAATTTTTTTCCAAAAAACCCCCCCTTTTTTTCCCCAAAAAACCCCCTTAAAAACCCCCCCCCCCAAAAAAAAAAATTTTTTTTTTTTTTTAAAAAAAAAAAATTTTTTTAAAAAAAAAAACCCCCTTTTTAAAAAAAAAAACCCAAAACCCAAAAAAAAATTTTTAAGGGAAAAAAAAAAGGGAAAACCCAAAAAAAAAAAAAAAATTTTTTTTGGGCCCCCTTTTTTAAAAACCCCCCCTTTTTTTTTTTCCCATTTTTTTTTTTTGGGGGGGAAAAAAAAAAGGCCAAAAAAAAAATTTTCCTTTTTTTAAAAAAAAATTTTTTCCCGAAAAAAAATTTTTTTTAAAAAAAAAAATTTTTTTAAAACCCCCCAAAAAAAAAAAAAAAAGGGGGGGTTTTAAAAAATTTTTAAAAAAATTATTTTTTTTTTTTTAAAAAAAATTAAATTTCCGGGAAAAAAGGGGGGTTTTTTAAAAAAAAATTTTTAAGGGGGGGGGTTTTAACCCTAAAAACCAATTTTAAAGGGGAAAAAAAACCCAAAAAAAAACCCCCCAAAAAAAAAAAAAAAAAAAAAAAAAAAAAAGGGGGGGGGGGGGAAAAAAAAAAATTTAAAGTGGAAAAACCCCCCCATTGTTTTTTTTTTTTTAAAAATTAAATTAAAAAAGGGGGGCCCCCCACCCCTTTTTTCCCCAAAAAACCCCCCCTTTCCCCCCCCTTTTTTTAAAAATTTTTTTAAAAAAAAAGGCATTAAAAATTTTTTCAAAAAATAAAAAAATTTTTTTTTTTTTTTCCCCCCCCCTTTTTTCCCCCCGGGGGGTTTTTCCCTTTTTTGGGGGGGGTTTTAAAAATTTTAAAAAGAAAATAAAAAAAAATTTTTGGGTTTTTTTTTGGGAAAAAACCCCCCGGGGAAAAATCCCCCCTTTTTTTTTTGGAAAAAAAAAAGGGGGGGGGGGGAAAAAAGGGGGCCCAAAAAATTTTTTTTTTTAAAAAATTTTTTTTTTTAAAAAAATTTTTTTAAAATTTAAAAAAATTTAAAAACCCCCCCGGGGGGGTTTCCCCCCCGGGGTTTTAAAAAAGGGGAAAATAGGAAAAAAAAATTTTAAAAAAACCAAAAAAAAACCCTTTTTTTAAAATTTTTTTTTTTTTAAAAAAAAAGGGGGGCCCCAAAAAAATTTTTTTTGGGCCCGTAATTTTTAAAAAAAACCCCCCCAAAAAAAAGTTTTTAAATCCATTTTTAAAAAAATTTTTTTAATTAAAAAAAAAAAAAAAGGGGGGGGGCCCCTTTTCCCCCCCCCCGGGGGAAAATTTTTTAATTTCCTTTTCCCAAAATTTTTTTAAAAGGGGCCCTTTTTTAAAAAAAAAAAAGGGGGGGTTTTTAAAATTTTTTTAAACCCCC